>ML298543.1:0-42350 GCA_005239495.1 Nicotiana undulata | reverse complement strand
GGGGGGGGGGGGGGGGGAAGCTAAGGAATGGTTGAAAAAGGAGCCCTCGAAGTCAATCCACAATTGGGATGATTTAGCAAGGAAATTATTAATCAAGTTTTTTCCCACAAAGAAGACAAAGTCACTGAGGAGCCAGATTCTTGGGTTTCAACAACGAGATGGCGACACTCTTCGACAAACTTGGGAAAGATACAAAAAGCTACTCAGAGACTTCCCACACCATTGTTAGGCTGATGAGGAGTTGGGTCACACTTTCGTTGATGGGTTGGATGATGCATCAAAGATGAATCTTGACTCAGCATGTGGGGGTAATTGCATGGGAAGACCGTATAGTGAGATCCAGATCCTGCTAAAACATTTCACTACTAATGATAATAATTGGCAAGGAGATAAGGAACCACGAGGAGAACTTAAATAAAAGGCATCATGTGTAATCGAGCTTGATTATTTCTCATCCATGAGGGCAGATATAACGAGATTAGCAAATCAGATGAATAAAATGACAATGCACCAAGCACAACCGATGCAGCATGTGCAACTGATATCTACTTGTTGCGAGTTATGTGGTGAAGGTCACACAAGTGACATATGCTCCATGAATCCCACATCCATCTACTACGTGGGGAAACAATCTAGAGGGACGACGGATCCAAATGTTCAATATGGTAACACATACAATACGAACTAGAGGAATCATCCTAATTTCTCTTGGGGTGGAAATCAGAATATCAGCCTCAAGAGAACTACAATCGTCCACCTCAACCTCCACAACAAGTAGAAGAGAGTTTGACTGACATGATGAAATAGCTCTTGATAGACAATCAACAATTACGCACAGAGTTCAGAAATCTAGACAGACAATTTGGAAAAATGGCTAACAATCAGAATATTAGACCTGCTGGAGCTCTCCCGAGTGATACTAAGCCTAATCCTAAGGCTCAAGTCAATGTAGTTACCATGAGAAATAGAAGAGTATTAGAAGAAGTTCCATAGAAAAAGAAGTATACAACTAGTCTGTAAGGAGAATTAGTTCCTAAGCCAGTTAAGGAGAATGAGAAAGAGAACAAAGGATCAGAGCCAGTAGTTGTGACAAGGCAACCACCTTCGTTTCCACAAAGATTGCAAAAGCAAACAGATGATGCTTTGTACAAGAATTTCTTAGATATTTTGAGCCAAGTGCGTGTGAATTTTCTTTTGGTGGAAATTTTGCAGGAAGTGCCCAAGTATGCAAGGTATCTTAGAGATATTGTGGCAAACAAGAGAAGACATACAAAGTTTTAAAAAGTTGCACTTACTGAAGAGTGCAGTGTAAGAGTTCAGAGTAAACTTCTTCCTAAGCTGAAGGATCCTGGGTGTTTCACTATTCCTCTGTCTCTTGGAAAATAAGAAGTTGGTAGAGCCCTGTGTGATTTAGGGGCTAGTATAAATTTGATGCCATCCTCTTTGTTCAAGCAACTCAAATTGAGGTTGCTTAGACCGAGTACAATTACTTTACAGTTGGCTGATAGGTCACTAGTTATGCCAGAAGGAATTTTTGAGGATGTGTTAGTTCGAGTGGGAAAGTTTATTCTTCCTGCTGATTTTATTGCTTTTGATTACGAGGCAGATGAGGAAGTATGCATTATTTTGGGGCGACCATTCTTAGCTACTAGTGGATCACCTTATTGATGTTAGGGAAGGAAAATTGAAGATTAGAGTTGGCAAAGAGGATATCACTTTTAATGTGTACAAGGCAATTAAGCTCCCTAAGCATTATGAGGACTTGTGCATGATTACCGCGGTAGAACTGAAGGGGATAGAGCATAGTCCTTATGTGAATTGTAGTGATTCAGATGGGACAAATGAGTTGGAGGAGGTGGTGTTGCAAGCTGAGTGTGTAAGGATGATTGACGAAAGATCCAAAGATGAAAGAGGAGAACTTCTGAGAGCAAGTAAAAAGGCTAGGCTTAATGGGAGAAAGAAGAAGAGAAAGCGCCCAGCCTGAGCAGAGATTTTGTGTCGTGCAGCGACGTTAAATCAGACGCTTGTTGGGAGGCAACCTATCTTTATTGCTTTTTTTATTTATTTATTTTTATCTTATTATTGTTGTAGTATTTGTTTTTGTTTTGTAGGATTACAAGAATAGGAAGCGAAGCCATTGGAAGACTGCAAAAGCGAGTTAGATGGTGAGAACTAAGTGTGGGGTGCCCACACAAATGACCATGCCTGGGGGAAGGCTGAGTACCCCATGAGCCGTTATTGCTTCGGCTTTTGGCCTTTTCCACCCTTATATTGTTTTACTTTATTTGTGCATTGGGGACACTGCACTCCTTTAAGTGTGGGATGGGAGAATTCTCTAAAAATATTTAGTTGTAGGATGTAGAAAAATGTTAACTCCTTATTTTTGTTTTAGTAGTTGTGTAGTATTTTTTTAGCTATGAAAAAATCGAAAAAAGTAGAAAAATTGGACTTTTCCTTACGATGAATCTCCTAGACAGTTTTCTTGAGGGATTTAAGCCTAAAGAAAAATGACAAAAAAGTTTTTCATTGTAGGTAGTGTATTAATTCCCCCTTGGTATTTCTTTGTGCCACGGTTCTTTACCAAGGGTTTTGTTTGAACCGGGTGTAGTTAGTATTATTTCTTTAGGAGTAGGAGCCACTGTGAGACGAATTGAATTGAAGCAATATCTCTTGAATTTGGTATGCCTTGAGAATAGTGAATACTGGGGTTGTGACGCTTAGGCTCAGTTTTTTATTTTTGTATAAGTACCTTAAATCGTATGATCTCAACTTTGCTTAACTGCTTTGACTAGAGTGTCTTGATGAAACCAATCCCGAGTGAGTTATGTTCCATGTGTGTGAGGTTTGAGTGTTGTTCTGTGCATTGAATTTGATTTCTAGAACTTTCCCCATGTGTTTGCAAAGAGAAATAGTAGTTTTGTTCAGTATTGGAAGTGATATAGGCGTTTCTTTGTTGATACAGATATATATAGTTTACCCACCTAATTGTTATGTATCGTAGTTAACCCTTTGAGCCTGTAATCCTGTTTCTTTGGTCACCACATTACAAGCCTTACCCATTTGTTTGAATTAACCATCTATTTGAACCTTTTCACATCTAATGAGCACTTGCATTGTTATGAACTTTGTAAAAGTTAAAGTGTGGGGTGGTTGATTTGGATTTTGAGTGGAACTAATGAAATAAGAAGAAAGGTGGCTATTTTGGAAAAAATAAGAGCCACTTGAATTGAAAAAAAAAAGTTGTATTAATGTGAAAAATATTCCTTGATAGTGGTGCTCTTGATGTAATTGTGCTTAAGAAGTATGAAGTTAATATACATTGATGTGAATGTGGAGTTATGGTTTGACATGAGTATGGAGTTTGAATGTTAACGTATATGTATTACAGTGCTAAGGGAGGTGTAGTCACTCTTATATCCAAATGTATCTTGCCTGACGCGCAACCTACATTATAACCAATTAAAGTCCTACTTGATCCTAGACTGAATGAGCACGATTACTAGAGTAGTACACTGCGGGAAAGCCTATGGTGCATCTTTTGTAGCATATGAATGTTATTTGAGAGAGAGAGTGAATTCTTCCTATCTCGAGTTCTTATGTTCTTAAATTTATTGTGTGTGGAACTACTCTCTTTTGTTGGTTGAGGGCACTTGATTCAGAATGAAGGGTAATAATGTCATTGACCTCTATGTTAGAGTAAGTGAGTGAGTAGTGAATAATTCATGGTACATGTGAGTCAAATCTTGAGGTGAATATGTTACTCTCTTGTGCTTAGTCTATTTTAAATATTCTTGGTGTGATGAGTTAGGAGAATTGTTTAAAAAGGGCGTGTCTATATAAAGTGTAGTTTGATTACTCGAGGAGGTTAAGTGGGGTAGTGATGTTTGGCTATAATTTCATATTTTTAGAGCATTACTTACCTTACAGTTTGGGGGTTTAATGCTAAACTATACTATATTCGTGCTTAATTGAGTCTATTTTATGTGTAGGTACGTTGAAAACGAAATTGGGAGCAAAGTAGCGAGATTTTATGTGTATTTTATACACTACAAGAATGGAGTTATGATTACTTAATTATTGGATATACACTTCAACAATGAGTAAAGTGTACATTACAAAGGAAGACAAAAAGAGACAATGCAGAGAATTGAAAAGTAAGAAAATAAAGAAATAAAAACGTGGATTGGAAATGCTAGGCAACATAATGAAAAAATGAAGAAGAATAAAGCAGGCGATGCAAGCTACTTTGTTCGCATTAGAGCAGGAGTTGCAAGCTTTGTTGCTCGCTATAGAGCTAGCGACGCGAGGCCTAAAGCGAGGAGGAGATTGCTACAGAGCTTGCGAGGCACAATGTATAGCGAGAAGAGGTGTGCATTTTGCCTCGCGACGCGAGGCCTGGAGCGAGGGTGTTCCGGATTTTTAAAGCCTATTTTGTCTCCTATTTGGTTTTGGAGTTGGTTATTTTGTTTGGGTGTTTTCCCTACACATATAAATAGTCATTAAACACCATTTTAGAGGCGTTTTTTGCGACTGGAGGCAAGAACATCATGTGGAACAACTTTTGGAGGAGAAAATCACAGAGTTTTTCATTCCTTTATCTTTTCTTTGTATTGTTTATGAAAAATACTTGGATAATTGTTACTACGAACATGAGTGGCTAAGCACTCTAGTTCTAGGGTTGTGGTTGACATGATTATTAACGTTTATTAATTACTTCTTTGTTAATTCAGATTATCATCTTGTGGTTGTTTCTTTAATTCTTGTTTTAACATGTGAATTGTTGTAGCTACCAATTCACCCTACTATCTATGCTATGCTTGGGAAAGCCGTGTTTAGATTCGAGTATAATTAGAGAGAAATTGTTTCTAAACCCGTAGCTCGGGGAAAGATTTCGCGGTTAGGATAGGAATATACCTAATAGTCTTGCTTAATTAAATACCTTATTATATTCGTTCATGATAAACTCAATACCATAGGAATATAGGATTGATATATTGTGGGCAAGTGAGTAGTATTGTGGGAACATGCTATTCATATAAACGATCCGGTTAATTAGCAACCATAGATAATCTGGATTAACGAGTGTGATTATTAAACTTAATAGGATCGATAAACTAACCACAACTCTGAAATTTTAATCTCATCTGAAGTAAAATCTCATCAAACACATTTGCATGCTTGATAATTTAGTTGTTACTTGTTTAATTTCAGAAATAGTAGATTAATAGAATATATCACTCTTAAATATCTTGGACAATTAATTGATTTTAGTTTTCTTAGTTGACAATTGATCTAAGTCTATGTGGGTTCGACATCCGACTTTCGAGTCACTTTATTACTTGACGGCCACGTATACTTGCGTGTACTTGGGGAACCAACAAGTTTTTGGAAAGTTGAATGTCGAACCCACAGTGACTTAGATCAATTGTCAACTAAGAAAACTAAAATCAATTAACTGTCCAATATGATCAAAAGTTTAACTTTTCTATTATAACTACTATTGTGAAATTTAGACGCGTAACCAAGAGAGATATAGATTTTAGGGCTGTGATCGGTTTATCAATCCTATTGAATTCGTAATTACACCTATTAATCAAAATTATCTATGATTTCTAGTTGACCAGATTGTTTATATAAATAGCATGTTCCCATAATACTATCCATCTATCCATAATATATCAACCCTATATTCATTGGTCTTGAATCTATCATGAACAAATATAATACGGTATTCAACTAAGCAAGACTGTTAGGTATATGCCTATCCTAACCGCGAAATCTTTCCCCGAGCCACGGGTTTAGAAACAAGCTCTCTCTAATTCTACTCTAATCTAAATACGGCTTTCCCAAGACATAGCATATATAGTAAATAGAACTCAACTGTTGGCCAAACAATTAAGCAATTATGCACAGAATTAGAGAAACAACCAAAGATGATAACCCGAATTAACGGTAATATAATTAATAAACTTCAATATTCATGACAACCACAACCCTAGAACGTGAAGTTTAGATCCACATAGACATGGTAGCAAAACAACAAATCATTAAGAAAAATTAAAGATTACTAAGTTTGATGGAAGAAAGATAGAATCTGATGAATTTCGGCCTCTACAGCAGCTCCGTGTTCTCCCTTGGTCCTAATCCCGGTCTCTAAAAAATGTCCACTCCTAAAAATGGTGTTTAATTACTATTTATATGTGTAGGGAAAAATGGCTAAACGAAATAACCAAGTCCAAAACCAAAAAGGAGACGAAATAGGCTTGAAACCCGGAACACCCTCGCGACAGACCGTGCGTTGCGAGGCAAAACACGCGGTGTACGTCGCTGCACCCCTTGCGTCATGAGGCCAAACACCATGAAATTGTCTCGCTTTGCCTGCTCATTTGTCACTTTGTTACTTGCTGCCTAACTTCTTCTTCATTTCTTTTCTCTTCCTTTTCAGTTGTTTTTCTTCTTCCTTAATTGTTTTTTCTTTGTCTTCAACAATTACCTTCGCATTATATAATCATAAGCTCATTGTTTTAGTGCATGAATTACACTTTAAATATTTACTTTGCTCCAATTTCATCTCCAATGTACCTACACATAAAATAAATTCAATTAAGAACACATACAATATAATTTATCATTAAAGCACCTAAATGTAAGGTAAGTAATGCACTAAAAATATATAATTATAGCCAGACATCACTACCCCACACTTAAACGTTGCTCATCCTCGAGTCAACTAACAATTCACTCTATCCTTGAGCACTTTGTATTTAACAATTGAGGCACATTACACCAATGACCATGGTTTATAGAAATAATTAAATGTTAGTATATTCAATCACATACACTTCCCTTTTTGTATGCCATACTTCACAAATATTCGTAACAAAGAAAACATTCTCCTAACAATCCTAGCCTCAAAAATTGAAATGTCACAATGCACTCATGGCTTGAACACCCAACGCCGTAGAGAAGTCTAATAACGTTACCTATCCCTCGTGAGACCATGTTCCCTCACAACAAGAACAAGAGAGTAAGTTGAATCCATACATTCAAACAAATTCTCAAATATATTTTAAGGACTCATATATATCAAAGAAAATCTCCCACTCTCACAAAATATGTCACATGCATGCAATTGGTACCATATGCTTGCCCTTAATGTAAATATCTACTAATGTAGGCTCACTCATTCTAAAATCAATTAGGATTTTTTGTGTGGTTGTAATGTGGGCTAAGGGACGGGTAAGATATGTTTTAGGAATAGTGGCTAATTCTCCTAAGCACTTTAACACACCACATGATAAAAGCGCATAATTTCTCAATCCAATTTAATTTCACAACTTAAATCACTCCCAACAATGTTCCCTTTTTCTTTAAGCACTACTTTAATTTATATTCCACTAGCAAGAACAAGACAACAATTTATTCACCTATATTTTTCCTTTTCTGTTGTCAGATTTTTTTTTTCAATTTCAATTTCTGCTAGTGGTGTATTATTTTACAAAATAAGTGCACCCTCCTTTCCTTCATTGGTTCAACTCGAAAGCCACCCGAATTCCCTCCTTACTTATTTTAGCGTTCATCTCATAATTAAAGTGATTTAAGAGATAAAAGGATCAAAACAACGTTAATTAAAAATAAAAAGGGTATAGGCTTGTAATGTGAGTGCCAATAAAAGTCTATAGGCTCAAAAGGATTAACTAGGTACAAATTTTATTTGCGATAGCGATAACGCTCGAAAAGATCAAAGAAAGCCTAAATCATTTTTCAAACTGAGCATCACTTCAAATTTTGCTTAAACTCACATCCCGGTAAAGTTCTAGACACAAGTACAATACATAGACTACATAAAAACCTCACCACACATGGCACATGACTCACTAAGGACGATTTCATTCCGACTCTCAACTAATGCAAGTATTCACAAAGTCATAAGATATTAAGCATTAAGTTCAAAGTGAACATAAGTCAAGAAAATGAGACATATGTGTCAAAACATGCTATCCAGTGTATAAAGGCATCAGGATCAACTTCAAAATATAGGGAAGATACTACACATACTAAAGCCTAAATATGTTACTATCAAATAAGTCAAGACGCCTAGAAATCTGTCTTTCTTACTCCATTTATTCCCTAAATTCTAATCTACTCTAAAAATTTAAAAAAATAAAATAAAAGGAAAAACTACCACCTGGTTCAAACTATATCCCATGGAAAATAACCGAGGCACAAAGATAAATCACAGGGGATTATTACTACCCAAAGAAAGCTAAAGGTCATATTTTTGGATTTTTGTTTAGACTTTAATCCCTCAAGAAAACTGTCTAGGAGATCCATCGTCGGGAAAAGTAAAAAAAATAAATTAACGATTTTTCTTTATTTTAAAACATTAAGCTACTAAAATACCACTCAACTACAAAAACAAAAATAATAAGCTTGTTTACCTCGAAAATGGTATTAACAATTAAAAGTGATTTGTGGTTCTAAAAATATGTGATTTATTCTAATACTAGTTAATAATCAAGAAATAATAAGTGTAAGTAAGAGGAATGTGATAGCCAAACCAATGTTGTCACAAGACTGGTGGCCTCGAGCTCAGTAACCTCAAGGATCTCGAGGTCAATCAATAGCAATAAATTATGAACAATAAATGAAGAACAATAAAGGTGAAGAATAATGTTGAGCACGTTAAATAGGGAAAACAAAGTAGAACGTTCTATTTAAGTGAATGATGAATCAATCCCTTTACAAAATGATTGGGGTCCCCTATATATAAGAGCGGAAAATGCTAATATAGTACATTTCTAATTATGACAAAGAATATTATTGGTACAGCTGTATAATGGCCTAGTACGGATGTGTACTATCTCTGACAAATCTTATCTTCCCTAACCATGTGTCCTTGGGAAATTCCCTCTATTTCTTGACTGTCATCAATTTTGCACTTCCTCGAGTTAGGTCGTGACGGGTCCTCGATGTGCCTTCTCGAAGTGTATGTTCCGAGATCGACTTGAATTTTACTTTGAACCCTTTGAGCTCGGGCTCGGCACAATAGAGACCTAGAAATCGGACTTCTTCAATATCAGTCGTATACATATAGTCCCCGTGTTTCTTAGAATGAAATGAAAAGAAACGAACTTGAATTTCTGAGGTCCTAGACGATGACATCATTTTTGTGACGTAAACACTTGAAATAATTGAAGTGTCACACCGGTTCTCTTCCTAGAAAGCATTGAGTGCTCGTCAGAGCCGGTCGGCCATAACATCAATGAACAATCGTCGCCTTCCCCTATATATATATCCACATTCGTTTCTTAATAGGAACCTTTTCACCCTGCAATACTTACTCTTCTCTACAAACTCTCCCTTCTCCGTTAGTTCTTCCACCGTGTTAGCCCCAAACCTCGCCGGTTATATTTATTTATTTTTTCCCTTTCTAAAGAAACTATGGAGAAAACCTCTAAATCCGTTCCTCTGAAAGAAGGAACCTCCACCTATGCTTCCCGTTCGGCCGGCGGTAAACCGCCGATGCTAAATGAGATGGTGCCGAACAATTTTTCTTTAAAGAAAGACTTTACAATATAGAAACCCCCCGATGTTCCCGGGCGTCGGGAACACGCATCAAGGTATATAAGATCCATCGAGGAAAGACACCTCAATGCTGTAAGGAGAGGATGTAAGTGGGATGAGGAGGTTGTTCTGCAGATACCTTCTGGAAAAGAGGATATTACGACCCATGTAGAGGGATTCTTGAGCGCATACACGTACCCCTTTACACTGGGCCCCCTCGACCCACTCGTGCTCGAAGTTTGCCAAAAGTACCAAGTTACACTGGGGCAGATTCATTCGTTCTTATGGCGTATTATATTAATGATGAGGTTCTTCGCCAAAAAGGCCAGGATCAAGTTCACCCTTAGTCACCTTATCAGATTGTATCAGCCTCAACATTTTCGAGGTCTAATCAAACTCCTACGCCGATCCACAAAGTCTTTCTTCACCAGTAACGACGAAGTCAGAGATTGAGGTTGGATGAGACGGTTCATCCGAGTGAGGACCATCGATATTATTCCCAAGGAGTTCCTTCCGTTCCCCGAGAAATGGAAATTCGAACGTGAGTAAAATACCTTGCTCTATTTCTTTTTCCCAACTTTCATAACTTTCGCCGACTTCACATAATTGTATGTTTTTTACTTCCACAACGGTTTTGTGGATGCCTAATGCGGTCCTCGATCTCGTGGACTGGGCTCATAAACTGGCTGCGACTTCGTCTTACGACAAACGCAAGTGGAAGGATTTGTCGAAGGAAAAGTGGGAAGCGAAACACCACGGTACATGTTGTAACCTTCTTTCCCTAAAAAATACCTTTCTTCATGTGTCCTAATTCCACTATCGCAGATATCGGTGATTTTTCTGAGATAAGGCCGCCCCCTTTTAGGGAGGAAGAGGGATCCTCAGCTCCATAGCCGAAAAAGGATAACAAAATAAAAAGGTCCTCGAGGAACGAGGGCACCCAAAGCGAAGCAAAACCAGCTCGGGGGCGCAAGAAGAATGTGGCCGTCGAGGAATTTGACTTCATCCGTCGGTCAAATGGCGATGATGACGATGAGGTGGAGGGTTCGACATTGATAGCTCGAACCAGAAAGCCTTCCGAGGCTATTAAATCTGCTGGAACCGAGACTCTTGGCCCCGTAACAGGACCTTTGCAATTAATAGGGGATAAGGGTCTCGTGTCACCCGAGGTAGAGATTGTTTCCCATACTTCGAGAAATACTGCAGAGGGGGATAGCTTTGAATCTCGTCTGCCCGAACAGAGCGGCTCGATGATCTCCCTGAGGCCGTGGCAGCAGGTCACTCCTCGTCTTTTCCATCTTTCTCCGATGATACCATAAGGGACGCTCGAAACCTGGAGACGCCCGAGTTAGGCGGAGCCCCGAGTGAAAACAACCGCTTCCATGGTTGTTTTACTGGGGTTGATGAGTCCGAACCAGCAGATGCAATCTCGACCTTCGAGGAGGCTCGACGGATTTTCTCGATTGTAAGTTTTTAATAGTATTGTAATTTTTCCAACTTCATACTTTTTTCTTTTGTTTAATTGAACTTTCTTCTGTAGGCCTTCAACAAATTTAAGACTGAGTTGTGTCACTGTGAGGCCGAGTTGCGTAGATCCTTGAACGAGGAGAAATCCCTCAGGCGTCTTTGTGACAAGAAAGAAAAGGAGTTGAGGCACATTCGGTCGGAGTTGACCAGATCTCGTGAGTACGAGGACAAGCTGGAGAAGCAGGTAACCTCTATTCTGAAAGAATACGGGCTCCCTCTCCCATATTTGGAGGCTAACACTTCAATGACTCAGTTGCAGCAGAAGGTGGAGATGCTGGAGCGTCTTTGGGTTGAGGTTGCCCACGTCAACGCTGAGTGCAATAAATGGAAAGCACATATGTACATCCTTGCTGCGGCCAAAAAAATGCATTGGCCAAGTTATCCGCTATTGAAATCCAAATTTGGAATGATCAAGAGAGAAACTCGATTCAGGCGGGCAAGATAATCGAGCTCGAGGTCGGTCTCACGAAGGCGAATGCCGAAGTTGTGGAAGCCTGAGGCAAGGCCAAAGAGATACAAGCCAGAACCGACAAGATGGTGGCCATCTATTTGAAAGATGCTACTGATGCTCAGATGGATTTAAGGGGGGCCTCCAACCGAGAGCAGAGAAGAAAAGACTACGTCCGATTCTGATCCCGGAGGGAAACCCTAGAGGTGATCCATGCTAAGGGCTTCGATCACTCCGAGGAGATAGAGCATGCTAAGGCAGATGAGGCTGATGCCAAGTTCGTCCTTACCTACGATGATGAAGCGGATGTAGAGGATGATAAAGAGGAGGCTGGCGAGGAGGCTTCCAGGGAAGAGGCTGGTCCCGAGGGGGTTGATGAAGACAAAGTCCCCGAGGGAGAAAAGACTCCTGAAGGTCAGGCTTTCGAGGGTGTAGTAGTCCCCGTGGGTGCTGCCTCTGAGCAGGCAACTCCATCAAAATATTAGGCCTCCTTTGCTTTCTTTGTAAGGACTCCTTGTGGGAGCTTTGTAAGCATATTTTTGTATCCTCATCATATATAAAAAATCTTTTGTTTAATTTTCGTTCTTCGTTAATTCCTATCTTTCCTTTACTTTTGAAATGAGTTTTGAAGCTTGTTGATGATCAGTCCGATGAGTTGGACTTAGAATATAAAACCCTTATGTTTTTTTGCTTTGATCGTTGACCGATAATAAGTGACCGCTTAGGGTCCGATCTTCGAGCTAAGCTTTTAGTTCGGGACTCTCGAGTCTGATCTAGGTAAAGGTATCAGGCGTGGTGTGCTCCGACCATTAAGTTCTTTTAAGTACCACCCCTTAGGCTTTAAAACATCGGGCCTTAGGATCTTCTAAGTTGGCCCTTAGGCTCTTACATATCGTTCCTTAGGCTCTTTTTAGATTGGGTCAATTCGACCTCTAAAATGGCTACAGCTTTCCCCCATTCTGGCTAAAGACTTTTAAAATATTTGTTATGCCTTGGCATGTTTTTATATCCGTCTGACTTTTCGATGGTTCGATTGATAGGAACCTTGATTACAAGTCGATGTATGACGATAATTGAGTACCTCGTGAGGTTCTCTCGAAGGCTGACTTTTTCGAAGCCTTTACATTGTTCGGAGTTGATATTATCGAAGCCCCTTTTCTTATGCTGAGGGTAGCCTGATTTAACCATTTTTTTGAAGTATTTGAAGGCCTTTAGTTTTATGGCAGAAGTCGGACGTCTTCGAGCCGCCTTATTTCGGCCGTAGTCTTTTGTATGGCCGTAGACTTTTAGTCCCCGAGTGAGATAACGTCGGCCTTAATATCGAGGGTATGCCTTTCTAAGGGTCTTACAAGTTCGAGTGTATATCCTTGGCCTTAATATCAGGGGGATGCCTTTTTAAGGTCTTATAAGTTTGAGTATGCCTCATTGAGGTCTTATAAGTTTGAGTATGCCTCATTGAGGTCTTATAAGTTTGAGTTCGCCTCATTGAGGTCTTATAGATTCGATGTTGCCTCGTTGAGGTCTTATGAGCTCGAGTTTTTGACGACTCAAAATATTGACTGTCGAAGCCAGTTCCCGAGTGTTCGGGTTTATTTGGCCCTTGAGCCGTTTAATGAAAATATTGGATTTCTTTGAGGCACAAAGTGTTTTTATATAATAAGAATGCTTCTTCAAATGATTGATACTTGCGTACATGTTTTTTCCATCGAGGGATCGACTATTCTACATGGACACAATTCATTTGACTGTTTGGACCATTGCAATATTCTCTTATCGAGGTCCTCCTTGGCATGACTTGTTTTCTTCGATCCGAGGGTGATGCCCCTCAGTATTCGAGGTTGATAAAAAAGAAGCCTTGAATACTTGTTGAGTTTTCCTTTGGTAGCATATAGGTGTTGCCTCGTTAAAAACCTTGCCGGTAAAACCCATTTGAGATAAAACCTGATCTAAGGGAAAAAGAGTGCAACACATGCTTTAAAACCAAAGGTCTTCGAGTCGAAGGGTGCTTCGATATCTTCAATCGAACACCTGCAAAAATTTAGTATGAAATATAAATGAAAAAGGAGAAGGTTATACCTCAGCAATAATAGCGTTTGAGCAGTGACATATTCCAGTTATTTGGTAGTTGCTCGCCTTCCATAGTGCTAAGCTTGTAGGATCCTTTGCCTACTACCCCAAGGACACGGTACAGTCCTTCCCAACTAGGTCCTACCTTCCCTTCATTTGGGTTTCGAGTATTGAGGGCGACTTTCCTTAGAACCAAGTCCCCGACTCCAAAGTATCCAAGGTTTGTTCTTCTATTGTAGTACCTTTCGATCCTTTGTTTTTGATCAGCCATTCGAACCAGTGCGGCCTCACGCTTTTCATCTAGTAGCTCGAGAGAGGTGTTCATGGCCTTGTTGTTTGAGTCCTTAGTGGCATGCTGAAATCTGACACTCGGTTCCCCGACTTCGACTGGTATCAATGCCTCGGACCCATTTACCAAAGAGAACGCGGTCTCCTCTGTGCTCGACTTCGAAGTTTTTCGATACGCCCATAGGCACTTCGGGCAACACTTCTCTCCACTTCCCCTTTGCATTATCTAACCTCTTCTTTATGTTTTGAATGATAGTATTGTTAGTGGTCTCGGCTTGACCATTTGCACTTGGGTGGTAAGGCGTGGATAAGATCTTTTTGATTTTATGATCCTCGAAGAATTTTGTCACCTTGCTGCCGATGAACTGCTTCCCATTATCACATGTAATCTCTGAGGGGATCCCGAATCAACATATGATGTGGTCCCATATGAAGTCAATGACTTCTTTTTCTCTTATCTTCTCGCAGGCCTGCGCTTCTACCCATTTAGAGAAGTAGTCAGTCATAAATAAGATAAATATAGCTTTACTTGGGGCCGTTGGTAGCGGGCTGACGATGTCCATCCCCCATTTCATGAATGGCCACGGGGATAGGACTGGGTGTAATTATTCACCGTGTTGATGAATCATCGGTGCAAATCTTTGACATTTGTCACATCTTCGAACAAATTCCTTGGTGTCCTTTTCCATGTTATCTCAGTAGTAACCTGCTCCGATTACCTTTCAAACTAAGGAATCAGCACCAGAGTCGTTTCCACAAGTGCCTTCGTGGATTTCTCGTAGCACATAAGCGGTGTCCCCTGGTCCTAAGTATACTACTAGAGGTCTATCGAAGGTCCTTCTACACAATGTTCCATTCTCGTCGAGTGAAAATCGGGCTGCTTTGGCTCGAAGGGCCCTTGATTCTTTGGGTCCGTGAGGAGCTTCCCATGTTTCAAGTAGTCGATGTACTTGTTCCTCCAATCCAATGTTAGGCTTGTTGAGTTGATTTCTGCATGACCCTCTTCGATCACCGACTTTGATAGTTGTACGACAGTCCCCAGGACTATGTCATCTTCTTCAACAGACAAACCCAAGTTTGCGAGTGCATCAGCCTCGCTGTTCTGTTCTCGAGGTATATGGACCAGGGTCCACTCTTTGAAGCGATGCAATGTCACTTGAAGCTTGTCTAAGTATCTTTGCATCCTATCTTCTCGAACCTCGAAGATTCCATTTACTTGGTTAATGTCATGACCCAAACAGATGGGCCACGACGGGAACCCGGTACCTTACTCAATTGAGTACCAACATGACGTATCTTTCCATTTCATACTATCATAGACAACTGATCCTGAAGGCTGCCGTGAAATAGGTAGAATGTAACATGTAATACCAACTTATATATAAGACATATGGGCCTCTAAGACCAAAATAACCACTCGTACACTGAACATAGGCCGACAAGGCCATATAAGCTTTTACATACATGACATGTGTCTAAAAGCTTCTAAGGATACATAATTGTCATAAAGGCCGGGACAGAGCCACGTCATACCAAACAATACACATCTAAATCATACTAACCAAACAAGCAACTCCGGAGCAAAAGGAGTGCACCAACATCTTCCGCTTAGCTGATCGCCTACTTGGAGGACTCTAAACCTGTCTATCGGGACATGCGGGCATGAAACACAGCGTCCCCAAGCAAAAGGGACGTCAGTACAAAAAATGTACCGAGTATGTAAGGCAATATACTGAAAGCTGAAACTGAACTGATAATACAATAGCTAAAAGTAACTGGGAGTCAAAGATAATCTGAAGATATGCTCACCTACTGATACTGACTCAACTCTCTCAATATAGTAAGTAAAATAGCTTTCCGACCCTATAAGGCTCGATATATATATATATATATATATATATATATATATATATATACCGTAGTAGGCTTGCTCATAGGCGCTCGGCCATACTAGGCTCTGTATCACGACCATGCTGGGATAGCTCATAGGAGCTCGGCCATAGTATGCTTGGTATATAACTTACCATCTGATCAGAGGTTGCCCAATAAGGGCCTGCCCATCGATTATAGCTCGATGGTAAGTAAAATACTGTAATACTGTATATATATAGATTTTTTGCTCTCTTGACTGGAAAAAAGGAAATACTCAAATGAATATGAAGTCCCGATAAAGATATTATTGTAACCCACAAAACTAGGAAAATATACGTAAATTCCGGGATATGAATTTTTCTTTATGTTTCATTATCTAACTCGTGTAAGTGCGAGATCATGCCAAAATAAATAAAGGGCTTAGCCTTAACATGCCTGCTGATTCTCTTGACAATCTCTCTAACACACATTTTTTGTGATAAAACACGTTACGGCGGATCTAAGTAGGGAAATATACGTATGATGTTCTTGAGAAAAATTATACCGGGCTCCCTTAGAATTGCAATTCCCATTACTATTACGTCGTATAACTTCGCATGAAGCTGAAGATCGTTACTTGGTAGATGTAAAATACTTCCATATTTTTGTGAATATGATCACCATTTCCTTTCTTTTCTTCGTCAAATCATTACTCAATCGAAGGACCAAACGCCATCCTTTATCTATCACAATTACACCCTCATTCTATTACCAGGGCAACATTCCATCTTCTTAATTCTATTAGTATTAGACTCCTTTGAGTTCATTCAGGCTATAGTGAGCTTTGTGTAACTTAGAGAAACCATCTGCAGAACCTTGTCGCTTCACCATACAATAGCTTGCGACCTACACATGTCTATTTATATTACTTGCAACCTTTCAACTTTCTTGCATCATATATTTCCTTATGTCATTTTGGAACATCAAGTGAGACATCCCATTGCCTCTAACTCTTCTTTACTCTCTTAGCCAGGCTTTTCGATACCTAGACCATAGGCTGGAAGATTGCTACTGACGATAACTCTATTATTCTTGGATACTGAATCCCCGTGCTTCTAGCCTTTTATCCGAAGTACGGACTATTCACGATCTTCTGCCTTTGAGTATCTTGTATGTTGTTCACTTACCTTACTTACCTTAAAATCTGCATCGTATATTCTCTCTCTTTCATGATCTCCCTTCCATCTAGGTGTAATTCACGTCCATAACTTGAAGCTCTACGATAATACTTGCAGTTCTGGTGCATACACAATCATGTGGGAGCTTCGTACTGACTTCTTACGAGGCTGGTAATCTTCTCACAGGCTTTATCATAGATTCACTATAAAATATGGCTATTGTACTATCTCTCTTGTACCTCTGATATTAAGAGTGATTCTGCAATGTTCTCAATCATGATGTCTAAAATTTTCCGAGTCCAATAATCAGACTTCTGATTTTCTTAGTTGATGTAACTCTTTAGTTTCCTCTTTCTTCTGATTATCCTTTATGTAGGCCTAAGCTATCTCCTGATCTGCGGTTCATGGTATTAGTTATTATGTTTAGCCTTTCATAGGCGCTATAGAATATCCATGATTTAATCCTTTAACAATTCGGTCTATGACCTAGGCTCAATTCTTTCTTTAAATTATACCGGAGTCTTCTACGGCTGTATGATTGTTAACATATATTCTGCATGGATAATACTCCAAAATTTTAAGTGCGCTCATAACGTAGCAAACTCTGGATCATTGATCGAATGACTCCTTTCATTCCTTCTCAGTTTTTTAAACGTAATCTATTACCTTTTCGGGTCTTTCTTCCCCCTTGTTGCGTGCATACTTAACTTATCTTAACTCTCAGGCATGCCAAAATTTTCGTACAACTCATATGATCTTCGAATATTACTTTTGATTTTACTTCCCGTTCACTAGCCACGGTAGGTTCCTCTTTCTTATGGAGGACGTAAAATGTTGTTGTGAAGCTGTTGTTACAAGACCATTTCCTCTTTAGGTTACTGTGCTTAGGTTGAAGCCTTCTTCCTCATTTCCTCAGCTAGTCTTTCACTGTAGTACTTAGGGAGGACCCTTTGACTTTTGTAAAGCTGCGAGCCTATTATATCGTATACCCAATCAAATTTTTGATGTCCTTCCTCACCTACAATTATCCGTAGTTACTTACCTCCACACCCTTGTGCTTGTAGGGTTGCTTCTGAACTGATATTTTGACTATCTTCCAGTGGCACTCTCTTTTATTTCTGTAATACTCATACGATACCTTTTACTACCCCAAATCTTATCCGAATATTTCCCAAGGGTTCTGATGTCATATCTGCGAGACTGAACTCCCCATGTTAGGGTTGACTATGTTTATTTTGCATGATCCACTGACCCATCTGTAACCTCCTGTTGAGCCATAACTAGGCTCTTCCCGAATCAACTACCAACTACTCGTTGGCCCATTCTCATATCAATGTTAATCTTTCTTGGTTTATTTCCTTTGTCTTAACTTACCTTTCACACTGGCTTCTTATTTATCAATAACATCCCATGAAGGAACCCTTACTACATTTTCTTGACATCGTGTTTGCATAATGTTCTGGAATCGTAGCATATCTGTAGGATTTGGATAAGTGTAATTTCATTCGTTTCTTACTTTTGTCGCATTCTTCGTTTACCATTACATAGGTACTAGAACCACTTAATTCTGACTTAATATCACGCCACTACATATTTCCCCTTTTATGGGAGTACCAAGAGTTGGAGCTACGACAATCTGCCTATAGATGTTGTACCTCTTCATTTTTGGCTCCCTTTCACATCATCGATGACCCTTACTCTCCGTGCGGTAATCCTTCTGTACTAAGGATAACGAAATTCCTTACTCGCGAGGTGACAATTACTATAACTTGCAAATACAGTCTTTTAAGCTTAACTTTCTCACATTGCTTACTTTAGGAAAGCATCTTCCGGAGTGACCATTTTCTTAATTTTTCAAGAATCTTCTCTGTTGTCCATTCTATTATTGCTGGTACGAAATCTGAAATTCTCATGATGTTGACTATTATCAAATCACTAAATCCCTAATTCATGTTTACTTTATCTTGTTCAGCAGCCCATACTAATCTCTATTATTCTGGGGTCTAGCTTTTCCTATTGGTAATCACGTTAGAGTCACGAACTTATTTCTCGAAATGAAGATATGTCTTCATGGCCTATACTCTTTTGTTGTCTCAAGGCCTATCACCTCTCGTCTCTTCCTTCACCTGACTATGGACCCGGTAATACCGTCATCTTTTTGATCTACCGTTGTCATCCGTGTATCGCATCTTACTCATAATATTTTCTTATCTCTCTTCTCATTACTCTGCTAATATCAATGCCTACGGAAAAGAGTTCAAAATGCCCCTAAACTATTAGAAAAGGTTTAAAAATACCCTTCACCCACCTATTGGGCTAAAAATACCCCTCCATCCACTTTTTTGGTTCACTTATGCCCTTTGACCGTTAGGTCAATGCTAAATTAAAAATAATTATTATTCTTTTTGTAAAACTTAAAAAAAAATTATTTTGCAAATTATTTTCGTTTTTTAAACACTTACACCAATACTAATTTAGTAAAGTCTTCTTCTTTTTTTTTTCCAGTAGTTTTTACAATTTTTTTTTCCAGTTTTAAAGCATTTTTTTTTTGTAAAAACAGAAAAATATTTTTAATAAAATATTTTCATTTTTTAAAAACTGAAAAAAATATTTTCGTTTTTGAATTTTTTTTTTCTTTTTTTCAGTTTTTTTAAAGCATTTCGTTTATTTTCGTTTTCCATTTTTTTTAAAGAAAAAATATTTTCGTTTTTAATAAAAAACTGAAAAAAATGAAAAAAAAAAATATTTTTAAAAACTGAAAATATTTTATTAAAAACATTTTTTTCTGTTTTTACAATTTGTTTTTCCAGTTTTTACAAAAACAATGCTTTAAAAAAACTGAAAAAATTGAAGAAAAAAAAATATTTTTTGTAAAAACTGGAAAACAAAAAAGAAGAAGAAGACTTTACTAAATTAGTGGGACTATTGGTGCATTAGTTAAAAAAAACATAAATATTTTGCAAAATATTTTTTTTAAGTTTTACAAAAAGAATAATAATTATTTTTAATTTAGCATTGACCTAACGGTCAAAAGGCATAAGTGAACCAAAAAAGTGGATGAAGGGCTATTTTTAGCCTAATAGGTGGATGCAGGATATTTTTAAACCTTTTTCAATAGTTTAGGGGCATTTTGAACCCTTTTCCGTAATGCCTATCCCTTTCTTGTGAAAACTTCAAAAAGACATTCTTTTGCTTTTTGCTCCCCTTGCTTCATCCATTGGCTCTTCGGGTTGCTCAACGTCCTCGCTCTATTAGGGACGAGAGTCGCACTAAGGTAATATTTATCCCTTCCAGGCTTTCAATGCCTATCTTCTGATTCTTTTTTTCTTTTTCGTGCTAGTATTCACATCTAATTGTAATATTCTAGAGTGCATCATCTCGGTTTCTCACAAGAAGATCTATTATCACATTTGTAATATCCTTCGGAAATGTCAACTAACACAACAATCCATTCACCATTTTGGGTTACTCTAACCCCAACCGGATCTTGATGTTCCGTCCTTTTCTTAAACTACACATATTAGCCCCCATATGGCATAATTGAGATGGGTACGACCAATTGTACATACCTTTATTACTGTTGAATATAACTCAAAAATCTTATATTCCTCTATCTGAATTATAAACACCGCTACCTTTATTAACTGGGCGCCTCGTACTCTTCTTCATCTTACTTCTTTTGCTTGTTGAAACTTGTATTTATCTTCTGAATCTCTCATTATCTTTCACCATAAAGGTGGATAGGTATTCTTGCCTCAAGGCTCCTTATCAAGAGGCTTACACCTTTCAGTACGCACATGATCTGCTGAAAACCTCACATTTACTTATCATAAGCATGATGCAAAGGCGAGTTCCTCTGACTCAACTCTTCCATAGCCATATCTTTTACCAGCCGTCTTTTTGGATGTAGGTATCGTCTTATTACGAATAAAATAGAAGTTAGGAATTTGAATTCTTACAACTCAGCTCTACCACACAATCTAGAGTAAGAAGAAAGAGTGACAGTCCTAAATGCCCTGTAGCCTCCTGCTTAAGTGTGGTGCACGACACACCCATAAACAAGACTCTACTAGACACGACTTGTAGACTCCCCAGGACAGAACTGCTCTGCTACCACCTTTGTCACGACCCAAACCGGTGGGCCGCGACGGGCACCCGGTACCTTACTCAATCGAGTACCAACATAACGTATCTTTTCATGTCATACTATCATAGACAACTGAGCTGGAAGGTTGCCGTGAAATAGGTAGAATCTAACATGTAATACCAACTTATACATAAGACATATGAACCTCTAAGACCAAAATAACCACTCGTACACTGAACATAGGCCGACAAATCCATACAATCTTTTACGTACATGACATGTGTCTACAAGCCTCTAAGGATACATAATTGTCATAAAGGCCGGGACAGAGACACGCCATACCAAACAATACACATCTAAATCATACTGATCAAACAAGCAACTCCGGAGCAAATGGAGTGCACCAACATCTTCCGCTGAGCTGATCGCCTACTTGGAGGACTCTCGACCTGCCTATGGGGACCTGCAGGCATGAATCTCAGCGTCCCCAGGTAAAAGGGACGTCAATACAAATAATGTACCGAGTATGTAAGGAAATATACTGAAAGCTGAAAATGAATTGACAATATAATAGCTAAAAGTAACTGTGAGTCAAAGATAATCTGAAGATATGCTCACCTGCTGATACTGACTCAACTCTCTCAATATAGTAAGTAATATAGCTTTCCGGCCCTATAAGGCTTGGTATATATATATATATATATAACTGCTCTGCCGTAGTAGGTTCGCTCATAGGCGCCCGACCATACTAGGCTCTGTATCTGGACCATGTTGGGCTCGCTCATAGGCGCTCGGCCACAGTAGGCTTGGTATATAACTTACCATCTGAACAGAGGTTGCCTAATAGGGGCCTGCCCATCGATTATAGCTCAATGGTAATGACAACAACAACAAACCTAGTTTGATCCCAACATGTGAGGTCTGGGGAGGGTGGTCTGTACACAGACCTTATCCCTACCTAATATAGGTAGAGAGGCTATTTCCAATAGACCCTCGGCTCAAGAAGGGAAAGAAGAAGAAGACGGAAGCAAGGAAGGAAGAAAGATGAAAAAAAAAGAAAAAAAAATAGAAAGGGACATATAAAGGATAAATAGTATCCAATAATAGCAACAGGGAATACAATACCTGAGGCGAACAAAACCACATACCGTAATAAAAATCTAAGAATATGAAGGGAAAAGCATGCTACTAAGCCTATCAGTGAACACTATAAACTACCTACTAACCTTCTACCTCAATCCTCGACCTCCACACCCTCCTATCAAGTGTCATGTCCTCAGTGAGTTGAAGCAGCGCCATGTTCTGCCTAATCACTTCTCCCAGTACTTCTTAGGCCTACCTCGACCCCGTCTCAAACTTTCCATGCCTAACCTCTCACATACTGTAATACTGTATATATATACTGTAATAATGTATCAACCTCGATGGTAACAAAAATATTGTATATATATATTGATTCTCTTCTCTCTTGACTGGAAAAAAGGAAATACTCAAATGAATATGAAGTCCCACTAAAGATATTATTGTAACTCACAAAACTAGGAAAATATACGTAAATTTCGGGATATGAATTTTTCTTTATGCTTCATTATCAAACTCGTGTAATTACAAGATCATGTCAAAATAAAGAAAGGGCTTAGCCTTAACATACCTGCCGATTCTCTTGACAATCCCTCTAACACACGTCTTTTGTGATAAAACACGTTACGTCGGATTGAAGTAGAAAAATATCCGTATGATGTTCTTGAGAAAAATTATACTGGGATCCCTTAAAATTGCAAATCCCGTTACTATTACATCGTATAACTTTGCATGAAGCTAAAGATCGTTACTTGGTAGATGTGAATCTGATCACAATTTCGTATAGCTTTCCTGCTGAAATAGTAATGTTTAAATTCTTATCTTTATGAATTGTTCAAGATTCCTACATCACGTTACTTATCAAATAAAGAGACCAAGAATGGCTTTCCTTAGCTTTTCAATACAAGAATTTTATACGTGCAAACATAGCATCTCATGCTTTATAACTCATTATGCCATTAGTTCCACTTTGGCTTAGATTGATGCCAAGTGGCAGCCCCAAAAAGATCTTTATCCATTTAATCATAATTATCCCGTAATGTTCTGTTACTCGGTAATTAGTTAATTACCCGCATAATTAGGAATTATCTCAACTTACTTAAAATACTATTCGCTTTTAATATACCTTGTACACCTTACTATCATGGTCATGTAGTACCTTGTATAACACTAGTCCATAAATATCGGGAATTAACGCTCGGCCCATATTTTATCCCAATATGCCAAACTTGGAAGAAAAATTCATTTTCTTTGACTTGCTTCCCCTCTCACCATCACAAATTTACTCATCATTTGTTTAAAAATTGCATAATCCTTATAATCTCCAAATAATCTTTTTCCTTGGACTAAGGTCAATTACCTTACGACAAATTCAAAGTACAATACTACAGGGTGCAACATTGTAGTAATTTAATACTGCGAAGCGTAGCATTATTGTAATATCAACGCAATATTGCGGGGCGTAACAGTTAACCACCAAAAGAGAGTCACATTTTGCCTCGACGACCTCTACTCCTAGGCCCTTGGCTAGTTCGAGACCTCCAATCATGGTCTCATACTCGGCCTCATTGTTAGTCAACTTCAAATTTTTTATGGATTGTCTAATTATGCCGCCCGTAGGCGATTTTAGAACTATACCGATCCCAGACCCTTTCACATTTGAGTCACTGTCAGTGAAGAGGGTCCATACCCCCGATGATGTGCCCATTTTTAACAAGAGTTCTTTCTCTACTTCGGGCACGAGGGCAGGTGTAAAATCGGCCACGAAGTCTGCCAAAATTTGATACTTGATAGCCATTCGAGGTTGATATTCGATATCATACCCTCCAAGTTCGATGGCCCATCGGCCCGATAATTCGAGCTTATGCAAGATTTTTCGAAGTGGATATGTAGTTAACACACATATATGGTGACATTGAAAGTATGGTTTCAACTTCCTAGATGCACTTACTAATGCAAGAGCTAATTTTTCTAAGTGCGGATACTTGGTTCCAGCATCTCCTAGGGTCCGACTTATGTAATAAACATAACTGCGTACCTTGTTCTTCTCGAACTAACACACCACTTACCGTTACTTCGGACATAGCAAAATACAGGTATAGTGTTTCATCCTCCTTCGGGGCATGAAGAAAAGGTGGTCTCGAGAGATACCGTTTTAATTCCTCCATTGCTTGTTGGCATTATGGAGTCCATTCGAAGTTGTTCCTCTTCTTGAGTAGGGAGAAGAAATGATGACTCCGATCCGATGACCTCGAGATGAATCGGCCTAAGGCTGCTATGCGCCCGGCCAGCCTCTGCACTGCTTTCACAGTGTTCACCATGGTGATTTCCTCGATGGCTTTGATATATCGGGATTGATCTCGGTCCCCCTGTTCAACACCATGAAGCCCAAAAATTTGCCCGATCCGACCTCGAAGGCGCATTTCTCAGAGTTGAGCTTCATGTTGTACCTTCTTAGGATATCGAACATTGCATGCAAATAAGTCAAATGGTCCTCTGCGCGCAGGGACTTAACTAACATGTCATAAATGTAAACTTCCATAGATTTACCTATTTGATGTTCGAACAGCTTATTGACTAGGCGTTGATATGTTGCTCTTGCATTTTTTAGCCCAAAGGGCATTACATTATAGCAATATGTACCATACTTCGTGATAAATGAATTCTTTTCCTGGTCCTCCGGGTTCATTTGAATTTGATTTTACCCGGAGTAGGCATCGAGAAAAGTAAGGATCTCGTGGCCAGTCGTAGCATCAATTAGACGGTCGATGTTTGGAAGTGGGAAGGAATCTTTAGGACATGATTTTTTTAAATCTTTGTAATCTACACAAATTCTAAGTTTATTTTCCTTTTTAGGGACTACTACTACGTTAGCTAGCCATTCAGGGTATTTTACTTCCCTAATGGATCATATTTTGAGAAGTTTGGTTACCTCATCTTTGATGAATGCATGTTTTACCTCGGATTGAGGTCTCCTTTTTAGCTTCACCGGTTTGAACCTGGGATCGACACTTACTCGATGGGTTGTTATCTCCGGTGGGATTCCAGTCATATCTAAATAGGACCAAGCGAATCAATCAATGTTATAAAAAAGAAACTGAATGAGTTTTTTCCTGAGTTCGGGGGTTAATCCCGTTCCCATGTATACCTTTCATTCTGGAAGATGCTCGATCAATACGGCATGCTCGAGCTCTTCGACTGTGGACTTCGTTGCATCTGATTCCTCAGGGGAAACAAAGGATCGAGGGGTGAGGAAGTCTTCTTCTCCGTCCTCGACCACCTGTTCATCGATCACCTGTCCCTCGGGCTCAACTGAGGGTATGGGCTGTGATTTCTATTTAGCTACCTATTCATCTTTTGACTTCTCCGAGGTAGATAACGTCAATATTGGTGCTAGGTCGTGCACTACGAACATCTCATTAGCTGCATACTGCTCTCCATATACTGTTTTCACGTCGTCCTTTGTTGGGAACTTCATTATTTGATGAAGCTTTGATGGCACTGCCCTTATGCTATGGATCGATGGTCTTCCAAGCAAAGCGTTGTACCTCATGTCACCTTCGATGACATAAAACTTGGTGGCTTGTATGGTTTCGTCCACGTTGACGGGGAGGATGATTTCTCCCTTTGTTGTTTCACTCACCATATTGAATCCATTCAGGACTCGAAAGGCGGGTATGATTTGGTCAAGCAACCCGAGCTGCTCTACTAGCCTCATCTTGATTATATTGGCTGAACTACCTGGATCCACGAGCACACGTTTAATTTGAACATTATTAAAAAGGAAAGAAATTACCAGTGCATCATTACGAGGCTGAGACAAAGCCTCGATGTCTTTCTCGCTGAACGTAAGAGTATCTTCGGGAATGTAGCCCCGAGACGCTTTTCCCTTGTAATGGATACTTTTGTTCGTTTGAATATGGGTACCTGTGGGACGTCGAATCCTCTGATGATCATGTGAATGACATGTTGGGGCACTTTTGGTTCATTTTTCCTGTTTGCATCTCTCTCTCGAAAGTGGTTCTTAGCCCGGTCGCTGAGAAATTCTCGAAGGTGCCCCTCGTTGAACAAACGAGTTACCTCATCTCGAAGCTGTCTGCATTCCTCGGTCCTATGACCATGAGTACCGTGGTACTTGCACATTAAGTTGGGGTTCCTCTGAGAAGGATCTGATTGTATGGGCTTGGGCCATTTTGTGTCTCAGATCTTGCCGATAGCCGATACGATATCTGAGGCATCGATGTTGAAGTTGTACTCTGACAATCGGGGTGCCTCCAATGGTCCCGAGTGCCTGTCGAACCCTATTTTGCTCATGAGTCCCCGGGAACTTTAGCCTCGATCCGCCCTTCGATTATTTCGAGGTATATTACGCCTCGAAGTGTTTCTTCGATCTTCGACGTATGGTTGGTATCTCTCCTTATTCGGCCTCGGCTCCGTTTCTGCATTTCTTGATTCCTTTGCTAGTAGCCTGCTTGGATATAACGAGCCTGAGGTGTCTCCCAATTGGTCATCCTTGACTTGATTTTTAATTGGTACCAATTGTGTACATCCGCCCAAGGTACGGTGGGATACTGGATAAAGTTTTGTTTCAGCTGCTTCGAAGCTATTGAGCTTCGTTAGTTTAGTCCTTGCGTGAAGGCTTGCACAACCCAGTCATCGGAGACAGGTGGTAATTCCATTCGCTTCATCTGGAAACGGGATACGAACTCCCTTAGCATCTCGTTCTCTCTTTGTTTGATTTTGAACACATTGGAATTCCTTGTAGAAACTTTTATGGCACTAACATGTGCCTTTACAAATGAATCCGCCAACATGGAAAACGAATCTATTGAGTTCGGGGGGAAGTTATGATACCACATCATGGCCCCCTTGGATAGTGTTTCTCCAAAATTTCTTCAACAAGACAGACTCGATCTCGTCGTCTTTCAAGTCGTTCCCTTTTATACCATAAGTGAATGTAGTGATGTGTTCATTGGGGTCTGTAGTCCCGTTGTATTTTGGGATGTCGGGCATCCGGAACCTTTTCAGAATGGGCTTCGGAGCCGCGCTCTGTGGGAACTATTTCTGTACAAATTTCTTCGAATCCAGTCCTTTCAAGACCGGTGGTGCTCCCGTGATCTGGTCGACCCTCGAGTTGTAGGTTTCAACTTTTTTGTCGCCGTCCTCTATATTCTTTTCTCCTGACTCGACCCTTTTAGTTAGTTCCTCGAGAAACCTCATGATGATGGGGTCAGTTCCCGACTCATTATTGCTTGATCTTTCTGGCGATGGCTCAACTCGAGGAGATGTTTCCAGTCCTGCTGTGCTCAGAGTCTATTTTTGACTATGTAACTGGTAATAGCAACTTGTTGTGCTTGCAACATCTAAAAAATTACTTGTAGGCTGACTTCATCTCGAGCCTGTGTTCTCTGTGTGTCAGGGTGGTCCCCTCCGCGTACACACCCTTCAATATCAGTGCCCAAATCGATGTGCACAGCAATATGAGATACAACATCGTTTGGGTGAGGAGCTGGTGCTACCCTAGGGTTGAGCGGTGGTACACCGGCCCCTGAAGCTACTGCACTATTTTCTCCAAGGACTCTGAGACCGTCGTTTCCATGTGTGTTTGCTGAGTTAGACATGTTTTGACCTGAAATCAAAGAATCTTTGGACAAGAAAAAGTGTGAAGAATAACTTGTGTTATCAGAGAACTAGCACTAATATAATCACTATTATCTTTAGCCCCACAGTGGATTCCAAACTGTTTGCCTCGAAAATGGTATTAACAATTAAAAGTGATTTGTGGTTCTAAACATATATGATTTATTCTAATACTAGTTAATAATCAATAAATAATAAGTGTAAGTAAGAAGAATGTGAAAGCCAAACCAATGTTGTCACAAGACTGGTGGCCTCGATCTTAGTAACCTCGGGGATCTCGAGGTCAGTCAATAGCAATAAATTATGAACAATAAATGAAGAACAATAAAGCTGAAGAATAGTGTTGAGCACGTTATATAGGGAAAGCAGAGTAGAATGTTCTATTTCAGTGAATGATGAATCAAATATAGTACATTTCTTATAATGACAAAGGATATTATTGGTACAGTTGTATAACGGCCTACTACGGATGTGTACTATCTCTGACAAATCTAATCTGCCCTAACCACATGTCCTTGGAAAATTCCCGCTCTTTCTTGATTGTCATCGATTTTGCAATGCCTCGAGGTAAGTCATGACGGGTCCTCGATGTGCCTTCTCGAAGTGTATGTTCCAAGATCGACTCGAATTTTACTTTGAACCCTTCGAGCTCGGGCTCGGCGCAACAGAGACCTCGAAATCGAACTTCTCCGATTTCGGCCGTATACAAAGCTAAAATCAAAATAAGAAGTTAATATTTTCTAACATACTACTACTAATTATCTAGAGGAATTCTTCCACCTCATTCTTAAATGAGTGTAGTGTCCCCAATGCACAAATAAAGCAAAATAATAACGAGGGTGGACAAGAAACTCCCTGAAAGGCCATAGGCAGAATCAATAGTGGCTCACGAGGTACTCAGACTTCCCCCAGGCATGGTCCTTTGTGCAGGCACCCCACACTTAGTTCTTACCATCTAGCCCTCTTTTGAACTCTTCCAATGGCTTTTCTTCCTATGCTTATAATCCTACAAAACAAAAATAGACACTATAACAATAATAAAATAAAAATAAAAATAAAACAAAGTAGTAAAGCTGGGGTGCCTCCCAACAAGCGCATGATTTAACATCACGACACGACTTAAACCACATTTTGCCTCTACCTCAAACTTATAATTGAGCCCTTAATTTGGCTTCAAGCTTTCTGTTATGATCCATGGGCCGCGAGTCAACTTTAATTGGGCCAAGAAACCAATATCGCGTTTTACACTTCTTGGCCTTCGTATGAGGTATGTAATTCTGTCTCTATGGAACGACGAATTCAAGAATGTAGCCACCCCGTTCCTCTTCCATTGGCTCCTCCAAAGGCTCAGATGACTCGATTTCCATGTCATCATCCAAAAATGTTGAAAAATGTATGGAATGGCGACTAATACGCCCTAACTCTAGAATTGTATTACTCTTTACATCTTCATATTTACATGCACTACTCTTAAAATATAACATTATCCGCTTTCTCGCATGGCTCTAGTGTACTTTTCTCAACATGGGCATCATCAACAAACATATGCTCGAATGATTGACTCTCCAGTTTTAGCTCCTCAATTTGGCGTATAAGCTCCTTTTCAACTTCACACAACTCATTACTAATTTGTTGGGCGTTAGACGCATCAACCTTTGCAATCAATTGAGCTCCCAAGTTGTGAATAACAGTGCCAAATTTTATGATCTCTTATCCTAGTTCAGCTCTTCCTTCTATTAAATCCTTGATCCCATATGTAATTTTCTCACGTTGCGCTTCATATATTTCTAATCGTTCAACTTGTTCCATTAGCCAGGTCTGGCTCAAAATCTCCTCTTCTTTTAAAGTTTCCTCTAGCTGGAACTCACTCTTTTGTCCAATTTTAGGATCTTTGTGACTATCAACTAAGTCTGCAACTTGTCGATCATTAGCTGTTTTATCCTATTCTTCTACTTTGGCCTTCATTCTCTTCATTGTTGCCTTGAGAATTTCCATCTCTTTTCGACGTTCATGAGTTTGCTCCATTATTTGCCTCATCATGTCCATTATATGAGCGTCATGTTCAATATCTTCCATATCGTTGATCCTATCAAACTCACAAACATTATTAGAAAGATCATAATAAGGTTTGGAGACAGATATAAATAATTAGGAAAACTATCCCAATGGACACCTTGATCATCACACATATTACAAATATTTAACTCAAAGGATTGAGATTGTGCGCAAAACCCGCTCCTGGGAACATTACGACAATATTTCCACCAGTGGGGTACTCCACAATATGGACAAGGATCATCAAAGTAAGAATAATCATCATTCAAACAATTTTAATTCCAAGATGTCATGTCAAAATAAGAAAAGAAAATACTAACTAAATAAGAAAATTAAAAACTTGAAAAAAAATCAATTAAAAGCTAAACTTAGATAACAATCAATAACTAAGTCCGTGACAACGACACCAAAAACTTGTTGGTTCCCCAAGTATACACAAGTATATGTGCTCGTCAAGTAATAAAGTGACTCAAAATTCGGATGTCGAACCCGTAGAGACTTAGATCAATTGCCAACTAAGCAAACTAAAATCAATTAATTGTCCAAGATATTCAAGAGTGATATTTTTATATTAATCTACTATTGCAGAATTAAACAAGTAAAAACAAAATTATCAAGAATGCGAATGTGTATGATGAGATTTTACTTCAGAGGAGATTAAAATTCCAGGGTTGTGGTTGGTTTATCAATCCTCTTAAGTTCAATAATCACACTCGTTAATCCAGATTATCTATGATTGCTAATTACTCGCCGTTTATATGAATAGCATATTCCCACAATACTATTCGCCATCCCAAAATTTATCAATCCTTTATTCATATGGTATTGAGTCTATCATGAACGAATATAATAAAATATTTAATTAAGCAAGACTGTTAGGTATATTCCTATCCTAACCGCGAAATCTTTCCCCGAGCCACAGATTCAGAAACACTCTCTCTCTAATTCTACTCTAATCTAAACACGTCTTTTCCAAGAATATCATAGAAAGTAGGGTGAATTGGTAGCTACAACAATTCACAAGTTAAAACTATAACTAAGGAAACAACCACAAGATGATAATCCGAATTAACAAAGATGTAGTTGATAAACGTTAATAATCATGTCAACCACAACCTTAGAACTAGAGTGCTTAGCCACTCATTTTCGTAGTAACAATTTTCCAAGTATTTACATTACAAAGTTACAAAGAAAAGATAAAGGAATGAAGAACTCTATGATTTTCTCCTACAAAAGTTGTTCCACGTGATGTTCTTGGATCCGGTCACAAAATACTCCTCTAAAAATGATGTTTAATGCCTATTTATATGTGTAGGGAAAATACCCAAATGAAGTAACCAAGCCCAAAACCAAACAGGAGACAAAATAGGCTTTAAAAATCCGGAACACCCTCTCTCCAAGCCTCGCTTTACAAGGAAAAACGCACACCTCTTCTCGATGTACAATGTGCCTCGCAAGCTCTGTAGCGAGCTCCTCCTTGCTTTAGGCGTCACGTCTCCATATCTATAGAGGGCAACAAATCTTGCAACGCCTGCTCTAACACGAGCAAAGTAGCTCGCATCGTCTGCTTTATTCTGCTTCGTTTTTTTCATTCAGTTGCCTAGCATTTCCAATCCACATTTTTGTTTCTTTCTTTTTTTACTTTTTCAATTCTCTGCATTGTCTCTATTTGACTTCCTTTGTAATGTACACTTTACTCATTGTTGTAGTGTATATCCAATAATTAAGTAATCATAATTCCATTCTTGTAGTGTATAAAATACACATACAATCTCTACTTTGCTTCCAATTTCGTCTTCAACATACCTACACATAAAATAGACTCAATTAAGCACGAATATAGTATAGTTTAGCATTAAAGCCCCATAATATAAGGTAAGCAATGCACTAAAAATATGGAATTATATCCAAACATCAATAACATAGTTCCCAGGGTTAAATACCCTCAAATCCAAGTTTAGAAATGTTACTTATCTCAAAACTTGGAGATCAATACTCCACAAAACCGTTACCACGCGAATCAACCTTCGAGCAACTCGAATCTAGTCAAATCAACTTAATACCATCAATAAAAGTCATAGAAAACAATACCACATAATAATGTTAAGGCCTTGACTCAAATATGCAAAGTTAACCAATAAAGTCAACCCCGGGCCCGCACCTCGGAACCCGGCCAAACTCACAAATTTCGAACACTCATTCAATTATGAGTCCAACCATACCAATTTCATCCAATTCCAACCACAAATCAACCTTCAAATCATCATATCTCACTCTCCAGTAACAACGCCTAAAATCCCCAAATTTCACATAAAAATCAATAGGTAATCAATATCTATCATCAAAAGTGATCAAACTTTACTTACCTCTTCAATTAGGATGAAAATGTCATTACCCAAACCCGAGGGCCACGACTGGCATCTGGTGCCTACTCAACCGAGCACAACATACTTTATTCATTACTATAAGACTCACATAACCAACTCAAAAAGAATTTAAACAGATACATGGGGGTCGGCAAGGCCGTCATGATGGACGGATGTGTTATAACTAAAATTGTGCACAAGATATTGTGTTTAAAGCCTCTATGGAAATATGATCATAGTATTTAAGTAAGTACAGGGTTCCCAACGTTCTCATAAAATAAAATTACATATACAGAACCCTAACTCGACAATACTCCAGGAAGAAGTGGTGCTCAACAACAAAATCTGATATCAAGAGGCAGCCTATAGTGGGGGATCCTCGCCTCGTCTGTCTACACCTATGTGGCATGAAACACATCTCCCCCAGGCAAAAGGGATTCTAGTACGAAATATCTATCGAGTATGTAAGGCAAAAACAAAACATAACAATAAGATAATAGGGATAAGAGTCAACCTATAACATTTGACTTGTCGATAAGGTCCATAACATGTATAATAAGTTCAATCTCACATATATTTTATATCTACAATTCCATAGTCCTGAATTATTATGATGACGCTAACTTCTCAACCGATCAATGGTAAATGCCCGACCGGCCATAGCTTGATGGTAAATACATGTCTGACCAACTGATTGTAAGTAACGATACATAACTACACAACCGATGGTAACTGACAGTGGTCGCAGTTGGGTGGTAAATACATGTCTTCCCAACCGGTGGTAAGTAATGATACATAACTTCCAAACCGGTGGTAAGTAATGATACATAACTGTTCAACCGGTGGTAACTGCCCGACCGGCGGTAGCTTGGTAGTAAATACATGTCTGCCCAACCGGCGGTAAGTAACAGTACAAAATTGCCCAACCGGTGGTAAGATAAGGGTACCATGACCACGTCCATAGGTATACCATATATATGTACATAATTCCATTTGATCCCCTCTGATAAATATCTAATGCATGAGGTTTATAAGGATAGATTTCTGAAACTTGTCGAAGTGACGTAAGGTCGTTACACCTCTGACTATCTTTATATACTATCAATCATCATGTACTACATTACCAGCCCAAGAAGGATCACAATGAATATGAAGGATAAATCTTTATAACATAAAATGTACTCCTAACAAAGGACGAACATGAGTCAAGTGCATCTCGAACTTAATCATGAGTAGATTCATTTTGATAAGATGTTCATTTACGTTTCATTGTAATTGGACTCATGCCAAAAGAAGGAAATGATAGCCTTAACCTTATCCACAAAGATACAACTGTTGCGCGAGTCCTCACACCTCTTATGGATGGTAATCTATATCTTACAAAGGATTGGTATCAATATCGACTTCATATTCTATAGGAAAGTTCATTTAGTCATTTTATCGAACAACTTATGTGCATAACTTTGTAGGGTCGTTTATAGTTCGAATTTAACATGTTTTAGCACAATAATCTTCATCTTCACTTCTCCTCATCCCCATCATGATATGCAAACCTTTACAATTCCATTTGGTCTCTTAAATCATGTAAAACCAGCCCACACAACATAGCTCAACTTCAAGTTTTCTAGTTTCTAGTTACTTCAAAAATCCTCAAACACAATTCAACCAGACACTTTTAAAAACTTAAGATTAGATTAGGGAAGATGAAAGTTATCTTAAATACACCAAGAACCCTATTTTCTTTAACTTACTTCAACACCAAGTCACTTCCTAAGTCATCATATGAGAAGGAAAGAGAGTTAACAGTAACCACGTTACTCTTTACGTTGAACTTGCGTGGTTTATCTTTGGATTCACTATAGGATAATGGAGGAACTCTCGGAGAGAATATAAGATGTTTTAGGAACTTTTTGGTCTATTAAAATGAGTTAAAACGAGTTGAATTGACCTAAATACAAGCTAGACTTTTACACCGACTTTGTGGGTGTCAAGGGAGCTTCTTATGTAGTCTCACAAAAATGCGAATATCTCTTCGCTTCGATATCGTGTGGTCGAACCGTTTAATGCGTTGGAAACTAGACTTGTTGACCTGCAATTTCATGGGTGGATCACCCCGTAATTCTTATTATATTGAGAGAAAAACTCTACTACATTTTACCTAATTTTCAGCGCATTTATGAATATAACTTTTGATGACCTTTGTCAACTTTTGTTTTACAACTTGCTTGATTTCAAGGCTTATCATACGACTATTATGTGATTCAAATACCTTAAAAAACGACCTCCTTAGGTTATGAAGTACTCCTAGTTTTACTCCAAAAGTATGAGTTATAACATCTTTGATTCGTTTAGCCTCCACACCCCACGATACTTCCTTAATACTTGTTTTAACCCATCATTATCTTTGTAAAGGTCCTTAAATTCTCCGGTTCATAATGATTCACTTAAAACATATTCTAACATGAAAGTACAGGGTATAACAATAAAGCTCTCCAAAAAATTGCCTTAGATCGAGTTCCACAAATCCAAAAATAAGAAAAATACTCAAATTCTCGATGTTATAGAGTCTGCCAGCAACATCACACCTGCGGCTCACTCAGTCGCACCTGCGTACACATCCATCGCAGGTACGAAAACACTAGAACCTGCAACCTTCAACAATTTACCAAGTCCACAATTGATTCGATCTCAACTTGAAACATACTCAGAGGCCACCGGCACCCCAAGCAAACATACCAACAAGTCCTAAATCACTATTACGAACCTACTCGATGTCTCAAATCACATCAAACAATGTCAAAACTATGAATCACACCCCAATTCAAGCCAAATGAAATTAATGAACTTTAAACTTCCAAAACGCATGCCGACCATAACAAATCAATTTTGAATGACCTCAGATTTTGTATGCAAGTCCCAAATGACACAACCTACCTATTCCAACTCCCGGGAACAAAATCTGAACACGATATCAACAAATCTATCTCCCGGTAAAACCTATCAACCTTCCAAACCTTCAACTTTCCAATTTTCGCTAAAAGCATCAAATAAACCTATAGACCTCCAAATCCAAATCTGAACATACTCCTAAGTCCAAAATCACCCTATGAAGTTGTTGGATACGGAAACTCCATTCCAGGATCATCTACATAAAAGTCAATCTCCGGTCAACTCTTTCAATTTATGCTTCCAATCTTGATAATGAGTGGCCCAATTCATTCCAAAACTTATCTGGAATCAAACCAACCACCCCGGCAAGTTACATAACCACAATTACACATGAGTAATGCATCAAACAGGGGAAACATGCTAAAATACTCGAAATGACCGGCCGGATAGTTAGAAAACAACTCTCAAAACAAAACAAAAAAATGCTCATACACCATATTCTCTGTTGCATTAACGTTAAAATCATTCTGATTTCTTTCGTTAAACAAACTCTTCATCGTACTCGTCAAACACCATTTCCTGTGATGCCTTAAGTAGTAATTTGTGAATGAAGTCTTTTATGCAAATTTGGCTTACCATTCCATTTAAGCACTAAAACATTAATGCTAAAAGTTCATAATTCAAGTACTCAATGCTAGTGTACACAATTTTATAAATTAAGGAGCATTTTGTCAACAAACTGTATAATCAATGAATAACTTCTAAAGGTTTGTTTTTTTGGTAATTAGACAAGGTTGTTTACCTTGAAAATGATAATTACAATTAAATTTGATTTTGTGGTTCTAAAAATATGTGATTTATTTTAATACTAGTTGTTAAGCAATAGATGCTAAGTGTAGGTAAGGAAAATAAGATAAGGGTAGAAGAAAGTAGAGATATGTAAACCAAATTGCCTTAGGTTGGGGTCTCGAGCTGGCCGAGATTGGGCCTCGAGGTCGAGGTACAATGTTAACAGCGGACGGTCGACGAAGGTCTAACAGTTCTAAGGGCCTCGAAGAGGGATCTTTATGATCAATGATAAGTAATAGATGAAGAACAATCAGTGAAACACAATAAATGTAAGCAATAAATCAATAAAGAGACAATAGAGTATGTTTGAGTTAGAGAGCAGAGAATGTTTTTGTTTCTTATATTGAATATCATTTGTGCAAGAAATGATAAGGGTCCCCTTTATATAGGAGGGGGGAATCCCAACATATTACATATGCATTTATTACAAAGATATGCAGCTGGTACATCTATTTAATGTCACGATACGGACTTAGACTATTCTTGCAGATCTAGTCAACTCTAACCACGTGCCTTTTGGGAATTTCCCGCTTGTCTATGATAGCCACCGATTTGCACTGTCCTGAGGTCGAGCATAGGAAACCCTCGGGGTTGAACCTCGAGCTGTGCCTCGAGCCTTCTGAAGACGGACTACGGGATGCCACAATGATCATAAAATCAGACTCTCCGATTTTAACCGTATACCGATAGTCCCCGCATTTCTTTGAATGAAATGATCAGAAACGGTATTGAATACTCGCCTCTTCGATACTACCATCATGACGTCAGCCCCGTCAAAGCATTAAATGACATGACTCGAAGGCTGCGTAGAGGTCGCTGTCAGCATGATTATCGAGGTGCCCATGAACCGTTTTTGGTTTGACTTTTCCGCTTCTCAAACGTTGCCCAAACGACTTCTATAAATACCTCAAGTTTTTTCCATTCATACTTTTACAACATCCTCAAGTTTTTAGAGCTAAGTTCATCATATTCTTCATTCATCTTCTCTCTGTGCTTGCTTGTTCATCTCCTTTCTTAGAAACTTTATTATAGTTATGGAAAAAACTTATAAAATGGTACCCCAGAAAGAGGGCAGTTCTTCTTCATGCCCGTCCAAGGAAAATCAAAAACACTTCCAAGTATTGAGCAATGTATTCCAGTCCCCTTCGATACGATCTCCGATTTTACCATTGATAAACCCTATTCTACACTGGGACGATGCGAGCCCATGTCTCGGTACATCAGTGTGGTAACCAAGGTGGAGAGAGTAAAAACGGACTGCCGCTGGGGGGAGGCAGTACAAATCGAAATCCCCAAAGCTGAGGAAAGCATAGTGACACACAAAGTTGGCTTCCTCAGCCACTACTACAAAAAGGGCATTTGGCGGAAATTATTTAGCGGCAATAAGTTAATTGCCGCTAATATATTCTATAAGCTGAATTATATGCGGTAAATGACCATTAGCCACTAAAAAATAACCTTTTACTGACAATAAAAATAAATTGCCATTAAAAATTACTAATTACCTTTTAGTGCATAGGTTTTTTTTTTTATTTTTAAAAACAAATAATAATTCCCTCCCTGCCCAATTAATTAATCTTTCCCACCAAAATTTAGGAGAAGATCGAAATTCCCTCCTAGTAGAAATCAAAACCTATCCTTCTTCGACTCAAATTCAGAATAGACATCAAAATTCCCTCCCAGTAGAAATCGAAACCTATCCTTCTTCGACTCAAATTCAAAATAGACCTATTCCCTCGTTAACCTATTCCTTCATCGACTCCAATCAGAATCGAAGCTTATCCTTCATTGAATTGGATACGACTGCTAGGATGTATTAACAAAATCGCACATATATATAGGGGTCTCCGGCCAACCTTTTCCCTCATAACTACAATTCTTTCCCATGTATGTTTTGTTTTTACCTAGCAGATGCGCTTAACGTTTGAGTTATAGATTGTGCTGCTCGATTATGCTATCGTCGTTGTTAGTATTCTCTATTTTATCCGTTTCTCACTTTTATTTTCGTGTAGGTTTCAAGATTGTTGCAGAACTCAGAGCGCATCAAAGTTGGGACAAGACTAAAATCACTGTCACTTCCGAGAGCACTTTCTTCAAGCGGTAAGTTTTTCACCTTTATTTACTGGCCCATGCTTCTCTACCATATTTTGTATATATAGAGCTGTAGAACTGGTATTGTGTCATCGGTGCAGTGTGAAGATGCTGTAAATGTTGTTATATCTTTTTGTGGTTTGATTCTGAAGTGGGATAAACACATAATGTAAATATAGGAATTTTAGTTTCCAATTTAATGTGGTAACTTTCTTTGTGTGGTACCTGATGAAGTAAATATTAGAGTCAGATGTGATGATGATGATGATAAATAATATTTTGATTTATACTTCTATTCATATATTTTGGGACATATGAACGTTTGGAAAAGGTGAATAGAAATTATATGCAAATGCAGTGTTCCATCGTCATGATGAACAAAATATAATAAAGTCATTGGGAAAAGGAGGGGTAGTAACATAATAGAAGCATGTTGGCTGTATCATGTTGAACCGAATAAATGCATAGGAGAAAGGTGCTTAGAAGGGTGATATTTCGAAGTGGAATTACATCAAATTGCTAGAAAACACTGCGTTGGATGAAACTTGATGCATTAATTCTAAAGTTTTGATCTCTGAACTTGAGAAATGACTCAAGTGATAGATGGAATTAATTAATAGGTTAATTTTGTGGTCTGATTCTTTCTGTTTATGTGTGATGGAGGAAAGAAATTCTTTATAGTGCAGGGTAGAATAGATGAATGGAATTCATTTTCATAAGAGTGTATCATGAACACCTTTCGATTTCGTGCCTTCAACTGCTGCGATTTAAAAAAGTACATTGTTTTCTGCATATGCTAATTGTTTGTGATGTCCCTGCATATGACAGTTGTTTGTGATATGCCCTTGACTGTTTTTCTGATTTTGTTCCTCTGTTTTCTACTGTTCTTGTGATTTTCTAAGTGTCGTCGGTGCATTGAATCTACTACTAGTCGAGATGTTGTGCGTAATTTTCATTGTCGTCGATGCATATTGGTGTAAAATCCTTTGTAGTCAATGCATCAATGTTAACCTATCGACTCAAATTCAGAATACATGACTGAAGGATTGGAAAGGGAGAAGTCTGAAACATAACAGAACAAGAAGCAACATAACAAAACAAGAACAAGAAGCACTCTACTGTAGGAGCTGTGGGTATTAACAAAAAGTATCAAACTTTCAATTATTATTATCCATCTGAATCTAAAGATGAAAATAACTGTACAAGGACCTGGGCAATGGGGAAAAAGTAACATAACACAATGAAAAACAAAGGGTGCATATAGGCTATACATATTGAGTAAGGTTAGTTATTGTTGTTACAATTATTTTATGACTTTGCGTTATCCATATTACTTATAATTCAAACAGTCAAAATGTTTGTAGTCAATTATAACATTTATTTATTTTGAGAAACAAATTTGGCTAAGAAAGAAGTGAGATCGCCTCATTGATATTGGTATAAGTTACTCCCATCAATTTGAAAAAGTTATAAATCTTGGCAATATACGTTTATTGAGTATATTATAATATTTAGGAAATAAATAATACTTATTCTAATGATATATTAATCCATTAAAGTTTATTTAAAAGAAGAAAAGCAGACTTTTTGAGGGAAAGTAAGGCAGAATATTTAATTAAAGTTTATTCAAAATGTTTGTAGTCACTTAAAATTTGATTAATTTTCTCTTTTTACTAACGAATTTTTAGCTCTTGCAGTAGGTGTAGAAAAGAAAAGAATATCTTGAACATCATGTACAATCCTAGAAATAAAAGATGGATGCATTGTGATAGAGTTAGTAAAGAATATTTGGATGGAGTAGATGATTTTATAAACCATGCCTTTTCTGTAAAACAAGATGGAGAACAAATTGCATGCCCTTGTACTGAGTGTGTGCTTATCCATCAAGTTAATCGGGCTACAGCATATGATCATCTTGTGGTTAATGGTATTATGTCATCATATGATACTTGGTTTTGTCATGGTGAGTATTTAAATGGATCAAACAATGCTCAAACAAATAATCGAAGCCAGTCAACTTTAAGGGGCGATGATATGACAAGAATGATACATGATGCCTTTGGAGGCTTTACACAGTTCATGGATACTGAAGTTAGTGAAAGGGGTGACATAGATCATAACTTACAAGAGAATATTGCTCATCCATATGGAAATCAGCCTCATCCAGAGGTGGATAAGTTTGAACGGCTCATAAATGAGGCAAATGAAGAACTATATCCTGGATATAAGAAGTTTAGCAAATTCTCCAGTCAACTTTAAGGGGCGATGATATGACAAGAATGATACATGATGCCTTTGGAGGCTTTACACAGTTCATGGATACTGAAGTTAGTGAAAGGGGTGACATAGATCATAACTTACAAGAGAATATTGCTCATCCATATGGAAATCAGCCTCATCCAGAGGTGGATAAGTTTGAACGGCTCATAAATGAGGCAAATGAAGAACTATATCCTGGATATAAGAAGTTTAGCAAATTCTCCAGTCAACTTTAAGGGGCGATGATATGACAAGAATGATACATGATGCCTTTGGAGGCTTTACACAGTTCATGGATACTGAAGTTAGTGAAAGGGGTGACATAGATCATAACTTACAAGAGAATATTGCTCATCCATATGGAAATCAGCCTCATCCAGAGGTGGATAAGTTTTAACGGCTCATGAAGGAGGCAAATGAAGAACTATATCCTGGATGTAAGAAGTTTAGCAAATTTTCCTTTTTGCTGCATATGTATCATACAAAATGCATGTTCAAATGGTCAAATGAATCTTTTAATTCTTTGCTTGGACTGTTGAAAGATGCGCTGCCTGAAGGAGAAAAATTACCTTCTTCTTTCTATGAGACAAAAAAGATAGTTGAAGGCTTGGGCTTAAAGTATGAAAATATTCATGCGTGTCCCAACGATTGCATGTTTTTTAGAAAAGAGTTTGCTAATAAGAATGTTAATGAATGCAAAGTTTGTGGGGCCTCTAGATGGAAAAATGATGCTAGAAAAATTCCAGCCAAGGTCCTAAGGTATTTTCCTTTAAAACCAAGGCTATAGAGATTGTTTATGTATTCATAAACTTCTAAAGCAATGTGATGGCATCATGAAGAGCGCAACAAAGATGGAGTTTTACGTCATCCTGCAGATTCTGAAGCTTGGAAAAAGTTTGATAGTAAATATCCCGAATTTGCTGGAGATCCTCACAATGTACGCCTAGGATTAGCTTCTGATGGATTTAATCCATTTAGCACAATGCGAACTGTTCACAGTATATGGCTAGTGATTTTAATGCCATATAATCTTCCACCATGGATGTGCATGAAACAAGAGTTCTTCATTTTGTCCGTACTTATTCCTGGACCTAAAGCGCCTGGCAATAATATTGATGTCTTTTTGCAACCTTTAATAGAAGAGTTAAATGAACTATGGGATATTGGGGTAGAAACACACGATGCCTCTACTAAGGAGATATTTCAAATGCGAGCATCTCTCATGTGGACTATAAATGATTTTCCAGCATATGGTACTCTCTCAGGATGGTGCACTTATGGTCGGTTTGCCTGCTCTTCTTGTAACATAAACACTCAATCTAGAAGGCTCAAACATGGCAGAAAGTTTTGTTACATGGGGCATGGACGCTTCTTGAAGTCAGCACACAAATATCGGAATGAGGCAAAATCATTTGATGGGACTAAAGAAACAAGATCTGCACCTTGTCCTGTAGCTGGTTCAGTAGTGCTGAATCAAGTTAAAAATATAAAATTTACTCTTGGCCAGTCAAATGAAGCGGTAAATGGGGTAATGAAAAACACATGGAAAAAGAGAAGTATTTTTTTTTGATCTTCCTTATTTGAAATTTAACTTGGTGCGCCATAATCTTGATGTGATGCACATAAAAAAGAACGTGTATGATAACATAATTTATACATTATTGGGTCTTATTAAAAAGTCTAAAGACAACTTAGAGGCTCGTTTGGACTTGAAGGATATGAAAATAAGACCAAGCTTATGGCCTCAGTACCGAGCTAGTGGTAGAGCATATCTTCCTGCTACTTTTTTCACAATGTCTCTGATGGAAAAGGAGTTATTTTATGAAGTACTGAAAAATGCCAAGTTTCCAGATGGCTATGCGTCTAATATCTCACGTTGCTTTCGCAAACGAAATATATCTAGGCTAAAAACTCATGATTTCCATGTTTTAATGCAAGAACTTCTTCCTCTTGCCTTGCGGAGATCAGTAGATAAAAGAGTTAGTTCAATTTTAATTGAACTATGCACATTCTTTCGTGTTCTTTGTAGCAAATAGATAAAACTTGAAGAGTTAAAGTTACTTGAAGAAAAAATTCCAGAAACATTGTCTACTATGGAGAAACTCTTC
>ML298541.1:2991-16635 GCA_005239495.1 Nicotiana undulata | reverse complement strand
ATAATGATGCTTCATTGGTGTTACGACGCTCTCTTGTTGGATCGGCTGCTGATATTCAAGGTTACTTGGTGACACTGAGGAATTATGAGGGTATCCTTCATGGAATGATTGGGTATTTGAGACATGTTATATAGTCGAGGGGTGGAGTTTGGATCAGATATGGTAACTTTGTGCGCTTCATGGACTTTGAAACTAAGAGTTCTAATAAACAGATTATTTTGTGGTTGTAAACTATGAGGATGCGAGCAAAGCTAGTCAGGTGTTAGTATATGCCATGACTCGGCCATTATGAACTTTCGGAGAGAAATATTACTTAGAGTTATTGGTAGGCCAGTATGGGTGTGTGTTCTGCACCGAGTCAGAATTGTTGACTCCGAAATTCTATTGTTGAGGGATGTACCATTCGATTGTCATTGAGCTTATTCGTGTCTTGGAGTGATCTACGATTTACCTTTCGGTGTTTCGAGGAGTTGCGATCGTTGGTTATATGTGCATAGGGAGCGGTTCCATCGGGGCTGTATAGGGAGATTTGAGTAAGGTAAGTAATTGGGTGTTGCAGGATTGAGACGTGTTGGTTGTGTTCTTTCTGGTTTTGGTGGCGTGGTATCGTCCGATTTCCCCATGGTTATGGAAATGCACTTTGAGTAGTTGATGTCGAATTTCACATGTTTATTGATTTTGAGCAAGGTGGCTTAGGGTATTTCACGTGGTCCAGCGGTTGGATGGGATCACGCCGTGTAGCGGAGTTAAGTGGATGTATGATCCTTGGTGTCGAATTCGCGTTTATGGTCTCACGATGTATACCATGATTTTAGCATGATGCGGTGTGGTAATTGTTAGTGCAGGATAGTCATCTCGTATGAGTCTCCTTTATTTTATAAATTAAGGTTTTAGGATGTTGTTATTGAGTGCACAAGTTGCACAAGTTATGGATCTGGATGGTATAGTGGTATGGATGCTGATCAGACGAATGGTTACTGGTTTCTGCGTGTTCCCTTCATCATTAGTAGTATATGGAAGGGTTAGAACGAGGCTTTGCTTGATAAGAGGTTATTTACCGGTATTGGGTTGTTAAAAGAAACTATTGTGATTAGGAGTTATCGCCATGAGTGCTTGAGTCATGTAGTGGATCATGGTATTTCATCTTGGGTTACATATATGACTTGTTACAATATGCTCAGACTTATTCAGTTTATAGTTGTGGGATTTTGATCTTATAAATTGATTCAGAAGTGAAAATGTAGTTCTAAGGTTTAGGGGTCAAGATTGGACTTCAAAATTTAAATTGTGTTGTGCAATTAGACCTATATGGGTCAAGGTGACGTGAAATAATCTCCGAATATGTGCATGGTAGGTTACACGGCCATTTTGGTGGTTTTTGAAACAACTCTGGGCACGTTCGAGAACGAACGTATGTTTAAGTGGGGGAGAATGTAACGACCCGGTCGGTCGTTCCGTAGAATTTACATTATTATTGTTGTTATTGCCTTGTCATGGGTTGATTATGCTATTTATGATGTGTTAGAGTCGGTTGGCTCGGGTTCAGAATGGCTGTAGTGAGAATTAGACATTTAGTCTCTAAAAATAGCTTTGTAGTTGGAAAAGTCAATTGAGATTTGACTTATTGGTAAACGAACTCGGAATGCGGATTTTATGGCTCGGATAGCTTCGTTAGGTGATTTGGGACTTAGGAGTGTGTTCAAAATAATTTTGTGATGTCCGGTGTAGAATTAGGCTTGAATTGGCGAAAGTTGGAGATTTAGAAGTTCTTAGGCTTGAATTCGACGTAGATCTGGTGTTTTGGTGTTGTTTTGGGTATTCCAAAGGTTCGACTAAGTTCAAGTTATGTAATGGGACTTGTTAGTATGTTCGTACGGGGTCCCGAGGAGCTCAGGTGAGTTTCGGATAGGTTTGGGCTGCGTTGTGCCCGTTTTTCTTATGCTTCGACGTCGTTTCTTCAAGCATAAATGATATCATATTGAACAAATGAGATCCTATTACTGTTTTGAATGAATCTTTAGATCCATATCGTAATTACGGACCCGTAGCAAAAATAATCGTCGAATTTGGACATCGTATGAGGATTTTATGGCCATTTTACCAAGATTGCCAGATTTTTCAGGTTAATTACGAAATTGCTCCTGACGACGTATTGAAAACCTGCACTAATTGCAAATCTTAAAACCTACATATCTCCTTCATTATAAGGTCAAATTGAGTGATTCAAAAGCTCCAGGTACCCAACCTATATCTATCCCACTGTACCGTATAACTCCGAAATATTTAAAATAGTTAAAGGAGCAGCTTGAAGAGTTGCTAGCAAAGGGGTTCGCCAGGCCAAGTGTTTCCCCTTGGAGTGCACCGGTGTAATTTCTGAAGAACAAAGATGGGACTATACATATGTGCATTGATTACCGCCAGTTGAACAAAGTCACCATTATGAATAAGTAACCGCCGCCGCGTATGGATGACTTGTTTGACCAATTTCAGGGTGCTAGGGTATTCTCTAAGATTGACTTGAGGTCAGGGTACCTGTAACAACCCGGCCGGTCGTTCCGTGGAAATAGCCCCATTATCCCTGTTTCTTCCTTGTTATGAATTGCTTAGTATGTTCATGATGTGTTGGGGTTGGTTGGTTCGGGTTCGGAGTGGTCGTGGTGAGAATTGAGACACTTAGTCTCTTAAATTGGCCTAATAGTTGAAATCGTCAACTGGAAGTTGACTTATTGGTAAAAGACCTCGAAATGTAGATTTTATGGCTCAGATAGCTTCGTTAGGTGATTTGGGACTTAGGAGTGTGTTCGGAATATGGTTTTGATGTTCGATGTAGAATTAGGCTTGAATTGGCGAAAGTTAGTTTTTGGTGATTTCCGGCCGGCAGTGGAAAATAGGCTATCGAGGTCGGAATGGAATTCCGGAAGTTGGATCAGGTTCATAGTGTTTTTTTGGATATGTGTGAAAATTTTCAGGTCAATCAGAAATATTTTGGATGGTTTCGGCATCTTTGGTGAAATTTAAAAATTTCAAAGTTCATAGGCTTGAATCTGATGTGAATTTGATGTTTTTGCGTTGTTTTTGGTGTTTAGAAGGCTCATCTAAGTTTGAATAAGGTTATGGTATGTGTTGGTATGTTTGGTTGATGTTCCGAGGGCCTCGTGTGTGCTTTAGGTGGTTAACGGATCGATTTTTGGTTTTAGAACTTTGCTGGTTTGCTGGTGTTTTGCTGCAGGGTTTTACTCTATGCGTTCGCGGAGGGGTGTTCGCATTCGCATAGAGTGTTTTGTGGAAGCGGGCTAGTTGTTCTATGCGTTCGCGGGCGAGGGGTGCGAACGCGGAGTGGTGAGCTGGGTGGTCATCGCGAACGCGAGGGATTGTGTGCGTTCGCGTAGAGTAGAAGGTATCTGAGGACCCAAGGCCCATGGCCTATGCGTTTGCGGTTGGGTCCATGCGTTCGCGGTTGGGTCCATGCGTTCGCGTGGGTCTGGGGGAGGCTGTGCATCGCGTTCACAGGCTGGAAGCCGCGTTCGCGTAGAGTAAAATTAGGGGCCTGTTGGAATGTTCTATGCGAACGCGGTCCTAGTGACGCGTTCGCGAAGAGTAAAGGACTAGGCAAAAAGTTTTAAGTTCAAAAACGAGGGTTTAGTCTATTTTTGCAAAAACCCGTTAGAGAGCTCGGGAGAAGGTGGAAATTGAAGAGATTTTCAGTAGAGTTCTTGAGTTAAGTGTTCTTCAATCATATTTGGGTTAATTCCATGATTTAGCCTTGATTTTCATCATTAAATTTGAGGAATTAAAGTGGAAATTGGGGGAAAATGGGAAGAAAAATTGAGAATTTCTTTTGATGATTTGAGTGGGCAATTGAGGCCGGATTTTGGTAAATTTGATATGGATATACTCGTGAGGGGATAAGGATTCTAGTTTTGTGACTTTTATTGAAATTCAAGACGTGGGGCCGGGGGTCGGGTTTGGCCAATTTCGGGAATTGTGCCTAATTTTGACAGTTTTCGAATGTGTTTCGTCTCTCTAGCATATTTTGATGTTGTTAATCTGATTGGGATAGACTCGGAGCATTTGGAAGCCGATTCGAGGGGCAAGAGTATCGCGGTGTAGCTTTTCGGGCCGATTTGAGGTAAGTAATGACTATAAATCATGTTCTGAGGGTATGAAACCCCAGACTTAGTATCTTCTCACTATTTTGGAGTGACGCACACGCTGAATGCCGAGTGTGTGGCATGCACATGGGGGGGTTTTGAACTTGGTTCTTCCCGAGGAAACTATTGAGTTGCGTAATTGCTTTTAAATCACATGATAAATCGTATTTTTATGCTTTTGATATATTTGGGATGTAAGCCATGTTTGGGGCCTTGTGCCGACCTGTTTAGAACCTTTGGGGGCTATTTTTTTATATTCCTCACCGTAGTGATTATGATTTACACTCAATCATTTCATGTTAAACTATTTTCGAGACTCAGACTTGTTTACATTATTTTGTGATATAAAATACTGTTTTGGGTCGAGTACCCCGCTTATTGATGGCCCGAGTGGCATTTTTTTAAGAGTTTCTGACTGAGTGAGGCCGAGAGCTAATATTGTGAGGATATTATGGATCTGGCTGCACGCCGCAGCATGTTACATTGTTGTGATATGTGAGAGGCCGAGAGCCTGAGTGATTTATGCCACGAGATGGCTTGATATTAGCGCTTGGGCTGTAGGAGCCCCTCCGGAGTCTGTACACCCCCAGTGAGCGCAGGTACCTACTGAGTGCGAGTGCCAAGTGCCGAGTGACGAGTGATTAGGAGGCATGAGTGACAGTGAGGTTGCCCACGGGGCTGATACTGAGTGATTGTGAGGCATGTTGAGCGACTGATTCTTAGTGATGATTTTCCCGAGTGGCGGTTTATGATACTTGTTTTGCCTGAGTAACTATTTATGTTTTATTTCATTTTTACACTAAAACTTCTTGGGCATGTTTCTTAAATCATTGGAAGTCACACTTTTCAAAGGATTTTTCTGAAATTGGATTTTAAAGCATATTGATATATTATATGCACTGTTGGGAATAAAGACTGTACTTATTGTGAATCGATGATTTGATCTTATGAGTTTCTTACTCTTCAGACGTGATTTATTTTCACTACTACTGAGTTGGCGTACTCACATTACTCCCTGCACCCATGTGTGCAAATTCAGGTGCTGGTGTCGAGCGCTAGTTTTCTTACTACGTGTGGAGCCGGAGTTGGGATATCGAGGTAGTTGTTCAGCGTTCACAACATCTCTGTTTCCCCTTCTTGTTTTGTATTTAGTTCCTTTTTATGAGACTTGATGTATTATGACGGTCTAATTTTTGGTACCACTCTTAGATTCTCATGACATGTTGACTCCAGGTCTTGGGGATAGTTGTTATACTATTTATCTCGTTTGGCTTTGTTTAAAAATTTGGAATTAAAAATTCTTATGAAATGTTGGAAATGATTTGGAAATTTTGAAAATAATATGTCAATGTGTGATTGTTAGCCAACCTAGTTCCATGATAGGCGCCATCACGGCCGGCTTAGGATTTGGGGTCGTGACAGTACCATCAGCTGAAGATTCGGGACTGGGATGTTCCGAAGACTGCTTTCCATACTAGATATGGCCATTATGATTTTCTAGTGATGTCCTTCAGCTTGACTAATGCCCCAACGGTGTTTATGGATTTGATGAACAGGGTGTTCAGACCTTATATTGATTCCTTTGTTATCGTCTTCATTGATGATATTTTGATTTACTCATGCAGCATGGAGGAGCACGAGCAACATTTGAGAGTGGTGCTTCAGACCTTGAGGGAACATAAGCTTTATGCTAAGTTCTCCAAGTGTGAGTTTTTGTTGGATTTAATGGCATTCTTGGGGCATGTGGTATCATGCGGGGGTATTAAGGTAGATCCCAAAAATATTGAGGCGGTTCAGAGTTGGCCTCGTCTTACTTAAACGATCGAGATTAGGAGCTTCTTGGGGTTAGTNACTCATGCAGCATGGAGGAGCACGAGCAACATTTGAGAGTGGTGCTTCAGACCTTGAGGGAACAGAAGCTTTATGCTAAGTTCTCCAAGTGTGAGTTTTTGTTGGATTCTGTGGCATTCTTTGGGCATGTGGTATCATGCAGGGGTATTAAGGTAGATCCAAAAAATATTGAGGCGGTTCAGAGTTGGCCTCGTCTTACTTAAACGATCGAGATTAGGAGCTTCTTGGGGTTAGCAGGTTACTATCGCCGGTTCGTGGAGGGCTTCTCATCCATTGCAGCACCATTGACTATATTTCCCAGAAGGGTGCTCACTTTCGTTGGTCCGATGATTGTGAAGCAAGCTTCCAGAAGCTCAAGACAACTTTGACCACAACACCAGTACTTATTTTGCCTTCCGGTTCAGGGATGTACATTGTGTATTGCAATGCTTCACGCGTTGGCTTGGGTTGTGTATTCATGCAGGAGGGGCGAGTACCGAGATTTACGGGGAAGGCGTCAAGGCTTGTGGTGTATTTACATCATCATGGATTCTATCCATCAGTATCTGGAAAGTGAAGGTAATGACTTTAAATTCGCATGAAGTCTATTCAATGTAAGTATTTTGATGGGGTGCTTTGGGAATATTTGAGAGAGTACTCAGTGACTTATGAGCCTTAGACTGTATATTTTATGCTCGAGTTTCGTACAGTGAGTCTGGATTGAGAATTGTGGTATTATGGCAAGAGGAGGTATCAATTCGAAGGTAAGTCAGAAGGAACTTGGATAAATAAGATAGCTTGGTAGTACGTCGAATCGACATGATAAGGGATATGGTTAGTTCTTTGGGTGTTTATAAGGTAATGAGTTGTTACAGGTGTTTATTAGCAATTCTCTTGAAATTTGGTGGCATGCGTAGCTTGGTTGAGTTATAAGGATTCAGTCCTGGCGGTTTGGTGTTGTACAAGTGTGATTCGGGAGTTCTCGATGGTTTCTACCACGGTTGGAGATATATATTTCTACTGGCGTGAGGNATGATTGTGAAGCAAGCTTCCAGAAGCTCAAGACAACTTTGACCACAACACCAGTACTTATTTTTCCTTCCGGTTCAGGGATGTACATTGTGTATTGCGATGCTTCACGCGTTGGCTTGGGTTGTGTATTCATGCAGGAGGGGCGAGTTACTACATAGGAATCACATCAACTGAATCCCCACGAGAAGAATTACCCTATGCACGATTTGGAGTTGGCCGCGATTGTTCGTGCTTTTAAGATCTCGAGGCATTATCTATATGGGGTGTCTTGTGAGGTTGACACTGATCACCCCAGTTTGCAGCATTTGTTCAAGAAAAGGGATCTCAATTTGAGGCCGCGTAGATGGCTTGAGTTACTGAAGGATTATGACATCACCATTCTTTATCATCCGGGCAAGGCCAATGTAGTCGCAGATGCCTTGAGTAGGAAGGAAGAGAGTATGAGTAGCTTGTCATTCATGTCAGCAGAGGAGAGGCCTATAGCTTCGGACATTCAGTCCTTGGCTAACAAACTTGTGAGGTTGGATATTTCAGAGACCAGCCGAGTTCTTGCTTGCGTCGTTGCCCAGCCTTCACTATTTGAGCATATCAAAGCTCGACAATTTGATGATCCACACTTGATGGCTCTCAGGGAGACGATACTATAGGGTAGTGCCAAGGAGGTTTCTATTGGCGAGGATGGTGTCCTGTGACTCTTGGGTCGTCTATGTGTTCCTAATGTCTATGGCTTGAAGGAGAAGATTCAGAGGAGGCACACAAATCTCGGTATTCCATTCATCTAGGTGCTACGAAGATGTATAGGGACCTGAGATAGCATTATTGGTAGCGGCGGATGAAGAAAGGCATAGTTGAGTATGTAGCTAGGTGCCTAAATTGACAACAGGTTAAGTAGAGCACCAGAGGCCATGTGTCTTACTCCAGTAGATGACTATACCAGAGTGGAAATGGGAACATATTACTATGGACTTCGTAGTTGGATTTCCGCGGACCTTGCGGAAGTTTGATGCAGTTTGGGTCATTGTTGATAGGTTGACTCAATTATCACACTTCATTCTAGTTGCAACTATTTATACTTCAGAGAGGTTGTCCCATATTTATATTCGAGAGATAGTTCGGTTGCACAATGTGCCTGTTTCCATCATATTAGATAGAGGCCTTAGTTCACTTTGCATTTCTAGAGAGCCGTTCAGAGCGAGTTGGGGATTCGTGTAGAGCTCAGCACTGCATTTTATTCACAGACCGACGGGCAGTCAGAGCAGACAATTCGAATCTTGGAGGACATGCTCAAAGCATATGTGATTGACTTTTGGGGGACAATGGGATCAGTTCTTGCCTTTGGCCTAGTTTGCTTATAACAACAGCCATCAGTCCAACATTGAGATGGATCCATTTTAGGCTTTATATGGTCGGCGATGATGTTCTCCCATCGAGTGGTTTGAGCCCAGCGAGGCTAAGTTATATGGTACTGATTTGGTGAAGGATGCCTTTGAAAAGGTTAAGTTGATTCAGGAGCGACTTCGCACAACACAATCTAGATAAAAGAGTTACGCGGATCAGAAGGCGCCTGTTTATCATTTATGGTAGGCGAGAAGGTCCTCTTGAAAGTCTCGATGATGAAGGGGATCATGAGGTTTGGGAAGAAGAGCAATTTGAGCCCAAGGTTTATAGGCCTATTTGAGGTGCTGAGGCGAGTTGGGGAGGTTGTTTATGAGCTTGATTTGCCTCCCAATCTATCAGGAGTTCCTCCGTTTTCCATGTATCGATGCTCCGGATATCATCTCGACTTATCGCATGTGTTAGACTTCAGCATGATTAAGTTAAATGAGATTCTGGGTTATGCACAAGAGCCGGTTTCCATTGTTGATAGGCAGGACTGCCAGTTGAGATCGAAGAAGATTTCTGTGGTAAAGGTTAAAGGGAGGGGCCAGCCAGTCGAGGAGGCGACTTGAGAGTCTGAGGAGGACGTGTAGAGCAGATATCCTCACTTGTTCAGCACTCCAAGTATGATTCTAGACCCATTCGAGGATGAACGTTTGTTTAAGAGGTGGAGAATGCAACGACCCAACCGGTCGTTTTGCTTTCTAGAACTCCGTTCCCCTAAATAAGAATCCTTATATGTGCTTTTACTGTTTTATGACTTGCGGGGATGGTTGGTTTGAGATTTGGAAGGATTCGGGTTGAAATTGGAACACTTGGTTCTTTAAGTTAGCCTTAAAAGGTTAAGTTTGACTTTGGTCAACACTTTGAGTAAACGACCTCTGAATCGGGATTTGACGGTTCCAATAGGTTTGTATGATGATTTCGGACTTGGTTGTATGCTCATATTAGTTTTTGGATGACCGAGAGCGTTTTGGCGCCTAATAGTGAAAGTTGGTTATTGAAGGTTTTAGAAGTTCTTTAAATTTGGTTCGGAGCGGGTTTTGGGTTTATCGAGGTCCAAACGGAATTCCGAGGCCGGGAATAGTTCAGTAATATCATTTAAGATGCGCACACAAAATTTAGCGTCATTCCGAGTAGTGTAAGCACGTTTCGGCGCATTGGAAGTAAATTGAAGAACATGAAGTTCTTAAGTTTGATTCAATTGGTTTTGGGTTGTGATTCTTAGTTTTAACGTTGTTTCGGGCGTTTTGAGAGTTCAGTCGAGTCCGTTTTATGATTTCAAATTTGTTGGTATGTTCGGGCGGGGCCCGGAGTGTCAATCGGACGAGGCTCGAACCAAGTTGAAAATTTGGAGCAACATCTGAAGCACCAGGTCTTTCATAATCGCACCTGCGCTTGGCCATCCGTAGGTGCAAGCCAAACCTCGTAGAAGCGACCAAGAGAGGGAAGCCCATGTTCCGTAGGTGCGGCCCATCCTCCGTAGAAGCGGAATAATCGTCCGCCAGAAGCGGACCTTTGTTCGCAGAAGTGAGGGCGCAGGTGCGGCCCTATGACCGCATATGCGAAAATCGTTAGAGGCAATGAACCTCATTTAATACAGACTAGGGTCATTTTTATCACATTTTCTTCCGCTCTTGGGCGATTTGAGAGCTTTTAAGGAGGGGATTTCGACTTAGCTTTGCGGGGTAAGTAATTTCTACTTGATGTGAGTTTAATACATTGATTATGGGTAGATTTCAACATGAAAATTGGTAGAAATCATAGGTTTAGATAAAAGACCTAGGGTTTAATAAAAATGAGATTTTACCACGAAACTGATCATGAAACTTAGTGAAAATCAAATATTTAGGTTCCTAAGGTTATGGATAACCACTTTCTCTAAAAAGTTTGCGAAATCCGAGCATGTGGGTCTGGGGGAAAATTTTTGGAATCTTGCATTTTGGAATCTTGATCGCGTCACAAGTATATTCTGCGAGCGGGTAATTCTCTCCACTACTCTCATCGAAGCGGGTGGTTCGCCTCGGTAGGTTAATAGATGCATCTATGGTTCGTGCCCTTCGACCCTTGGCATTGCACTGTTTACGTTTATGTTGGATCGGGCTGAACGTCCTCGGCGGAATTTTGCTGCGTAATAATAGAACGGAAAACCCCTTTTATAATTGATATAAATTCATTGTGTGAGAGATCATTTGTTTTAAATGAGGAAATTGATTGGATTTTTAAATATGGTGAAGAATTGTTTAGTTATTTCTTGTTCTGGATTTTATTATTATCACCACATATCATGTTTAATTAGAATTGTAGATTATCATATTGTTGGCCCTTAATAAGTGTCGGAGTCGACCCCTCGTCAGTACTTCTTCAAGGTTAGACTAGATACTTACTGGGTACATATTATTTATGTACTCACGCTATACTTCTGTACTTAATTGTATAAGATCTGTGGCAGGTGCATCTGGTTACCAGTCTGCTGCGCAGATTTGATCCCTATCTCGAGACATCACCGTGATATGCCTTCCTAACCATTCTGCTGCAGCTGAAGTCTTCCTTATTGTAACAACCCGTCGGTCGTTCCGTAGAATTTACATTATTATTGTTGTTATTGCCTTGTCATGGGTTGGTTATACTGTTTATGATGTGTTAGAGTCGGTTGGCTCGGGTTCAGAATGGCTGTAGTGAGAATTAGACATTTAGTCTCTAAAAATAGCTTTATAGTTGGAAAAGTCAACTGAGAGTTGACTTATTGGTAAACGACCTCGGAATATGGATTTTATGGATCGGATAACTTCGTTAGGTGATTTGGGACTTAGGAGTGTGTTCAAAATAATTTTATGATGTATGGTGTAGATTTATGTTTGAATTGACGAAAGTTGGAGATTTAGAAGTTCTTAGGCTTGAATTCGACGTAGATCTAGTGTTTTGGTGTTGTTTTGGGTGTTCCGAAGGTTAGACTTGTTAGTATGTTCGTACGGGGTCCCGAGGAGCTCAGGTGAGTTTCAGATAGGTTTGGGCTGCATTGTGCTCGTTTTTCTTATGCTTCGACGTCGTTTCTTCAAGCATAAATGATATCATATTGAACAAATGAGCTCCTATTACTGTTTTGAATGAAGCTTTAGATTCGTATCGTAATTACGGACCCGTAGCAAAAAGAATCGTCGAATTTGGACATCGTATGAGGAATTTATGGCCATTTTACCAAGGTTGCCAGATTTTTCAGGTTAATTATGAAATTACCCCTGACGACGTATTAAAAATCTGCACTAATTGCAAATCTTAAAACCTACATATCTCCTTCATTATAAGGTCAAATTGAGTGATTCAAAAGCCTAAATTGATTAGAATTTCACAAGGAATTCATTGGGAGCAGTAAAACGCGTGAGCATCATATATTTAACGAGCAGTCTGAGATTTCTTCCAATTTTTGAACGGGAAGAAGCTTTGAGGCAATTTTTAAGAGAGGAAGTCAGTGTTCTTCATAGAGGTAAGTGTTTTGATCATTAAAACTCATTTATGGGTGATTATAGAACATAGTATCAACATTTGATTCATGAAAATCAGTAGAAAAATTGGGTTTTAGGGCTTGAGATTAAGAGACCTTTAGGGGTCGATTTGAGGGGTCAAACAAACTCCGATTTTGGTGTTCTTTATATGCACGGACTCGTGAGAGGACGAAGAACCGGTTTCGGATTTTTGGGCTAATTTTGATATCTTTCGATTGGAAATTGTTCTTTAAGCATATATTGATGATAAAAATCTGAACTTGGTAGATTTGGAGCCTTTGGAGGTTGATTCGATAGGCAAGCGCATGGCAGAAGAGGTTCCGGGCTAGTTTTGAGGTAAGTAATGTCTTTAAATCCTGTACTGAGGGTATGAAACCCCGGACTATGCGCTCTTTCACGGGTTTTGAAATAAAAAGGTGGAAACTTTAGAATATATTTCCTATTTAGGCGACTATTGAGTTGCGAAATCGACTTTTAAGCCTTTGCTTAAATAATATTTATATAGTATGATATGTTTTGGGCTGTAAGCTACGTTTGGGGCCTAGTGCCGATCTGTTTACCCCTTGGAGGATGTGTTTACTATATTTTTCTCACTGATATGTTATTATTTTACACTCAGTCTTTTATTTTTCTGATAAATTGTTTTGACACTTAGAGTATTTTGATACTATTTATTGAAAAATGAAACACTGATTTTGGGTCGAGAACCCGGTATATTTATGGCCTGATGGGAAAATTGAGAGTGTCTGACTGAGTGAGGCTGCGAGCCTATGTTGTGAGTGATTTATGTCGTGATGCGGCTTGTTATATAGCGTTTGGGCTGTCGGAGCCCTTCCGGAGTCTGTACACACCCCCAGTGAGCGTCGATACCGATTGAGTGATGCCCGCGGGGCTTATGCTGAGTGCTTGCGAGGATGCCTGATGGGCTGTTACTGAGTGACTGTGAGGATGCTTGATGGGCTGTTACTGAGTGACTGTGAGGATGCCTGATGTGCTGATACTGAGTGACTGTGAGGATGCCTGATGGGATGATATTGAGTGATGGTGAGGATTCCTGATGGGCAATGGTTACGATAAATGATTTTGGCCCGAGGGGCAATTTTATGAAGATTTTTACTGAGTTTTCGAACTATGATTACTTCATTTTCAAACTGGGTTTTATTGAGAATTTTACTGAGATATACTGATATTGTACTTGTTTTCAAAGGATTTCTAGAAACTGATTTCGAACTTATTATTGATGAATACTACATGGTGACTTGGTGTTTTACTAGTTTTGAGGAATGGTGTATCTGTACTGTGTTTTTTATATTACTCAAACTGTGATTTATTTTCATTACTACTGAGTTGGCGTACTCATAAAGACTCCTTGTGCCTCTGTCCACAGATTCAGATGACTGTTCAGAGCAGTAGCTGTCTCAGTTCGTTAGTAGTTGTTTACGGGATTTCGAGGTAGCTGTCCAGCGTCCGCAACTTCTCCACTTCCCTTCCTTATTATTTTTTTAGCATTTGACTCAGAGACACATATTATAGTTTTAGAAGAGTTAGATTTATTTCCATAGATGCTCATGATTATTGACTCCAGTTCTTTGGAGGTTGTTTAGAATATTATGGGGACGCTAAGACTTAATTATATTAATTGATGCTATGGTTGCATGCTTATTATTAAATTGTGAACTATTATAATTGAATAAGCGCGTAGTAATGTGATGGTTGGCTAGCCTAGTTCCACGATAGGCGCCATCACGACC
>ML298539.1:0-18813 GCA_005239495.1 Nicotiana undulata | reverse complement strand
GTAGTACTGACATGAATGAAATGCGCGGACTTGGTCAATCTATCCACAATGACCCAAATAGCATCGGAACCTTTCAAGGTCCGTGGAAGCCAATTACAAAGTCCATAGTAATTCTCTCTCATTTCCACTATGGTATATCTAACCTTTGAAGCAAACCACCTGGTCTCTGGTGCTCATACTTGACCTGCTGGCAGTTGAGACACCGTGCTACATACTCAACAATATCTCTCTTCATCCGTCTCCACTAATACTGTTTTCTTAGATCCTGATACATCTTCGCGGCACCTAGATGAATGGAATACCGCAAACTATGAGCCTCTTCTAATATCAACTCTCGAATACCATCCACGTCGGGCACGCAAATACGACCCTGCATTCTCATAACTCCATCTTCACCAATAGTTACATCTCTGGCATCACCGCGACGAACTCTATCCTGAAGAACTAATAGGTGCTGGTCATCGTATTGTCTCGCTTTAATCTGATCACCCGTGGAGGCTCTAACAAATCCAATCTCACCAACTGACCCGCTAGAGCCTGAACATCAAGGGCTAAAGGTCGCTCTGCTGCTGAGAGATAAGCCAGACTTCCCAAACTCTCGGCTCTGCGACTCAAGGCATCGGCCACCATATTGGCCTTGCCCGGATGATACAAGATAGTTAAATCATAATCCTTGAGAAGCTCCAACCATCTCATGTGTCGCAAATTCAAGTCCTTCTGCCTTAGCATATACTGTAAGCTACGATGGTCGATGAAAATCTCACACTGTACTCCATACAAATAATGCCGCCAAATCTTTAAGGCATGAACAATGGCAGCTAACTCAAGATCGTGCACTAGGTAATTCTTCTCATGCACCTTCAAATGCCTCGACGCGTAGGCAATCACCCTACCATCCTGCATCAACACCGTTCCCAAGCCAACTTTAGAAGCATCACAATAAACTGTATAAGAACCCGAACCAGTAGGCAACACCAATACCGGAGCTGTGGTCAATGCTGACTTGAGCTTCTGAAAGCTCTCCTCACATTCGTCGGACCATCTGAATAGAACACCCTTCTGTGTCAATTTGGTCAGAGGTGAAGCAATATAAGAAAAACCTTCCACAAAGCAACGGTAGTAACCCGCCAGTCCAAGGAAACTCCGAATCTCTATAGCTGAAGACGGTCTAGGCCAACTCTGCACCGCCTCAGTTATTTTCGGATCAACCTGAATACCCTCGCTAGACACCACGTGTCCCAAGAAGGCTACCGAACCAAGCCAAAATTCACACTTAGAGAACTTTGCATAAAGTTTCTCCTCCCTCAACCTCTGTAATACGATTCTCAAGTGCTGAGCATGTTCTTCCTGGCTGCGAGAATAAACCAAGATGTCATCAATGAACACAATAACGAAAGTATCAAGATAGGGCTGGAACACGTTGTTCATCAATTGCATGAACGCTGCTGGGGCATTGGTCAGTCCAAATGACATAACCAAAAACTCATAATGACCGTATCTGGTCCTGAAGGACATCTTCGGAATATCAGAATCCTGAATTTTCAATTGATGATACCCCGATCTCAAGTCAATCTTGGAGAACACCTTATCTCCTTGGAGCTGATCAAATAAGTCATCAATACGAGGCAACGGATAACGATTCTTCACTGTAACCTTATTTAACTGTCTATAATCAATACACATGTGCATCGAACCATCCTTCTTTTTCACAAACAACACTAGCGCACCCCAAGGCGATACATTAGGCCGGATGAACCCCTTATCTAAGAGTTCCTGAAGTTGCTCTTTTAGCTCTTTCTGCTCTGCTGGTGCCATACGGTAAGGTGGAATAGAGATAGGATGAGTATTTAGCACCAGGTCAATACCAAAATCAATATCCCTGTCAGGTGGCATGCCTGGCAAGTCTGCAGGAAATACATCCGGAAAATCACGGACTAGGGGAACAGATTCAACAGATGGAGTCTCACTACTAACATCCCTCACAAACGCAAGATAAGATTCACACCCTTTCTCAACCATATGTTGAGCCTTTAAATAAGAAATCAGTCTGTTAGGCACGTTCTCTATAGACCCCCTCCACTCAACTCTCGGAGCACCGGGCATAGCTAAGGTAACGGTCTTAGCGTGACAATCAAGAATAGCATGACAGGGGGACAACCAGTCCATGCCCAGAGTTACATCAAAATCTACCATAATCAGTAGCATCAAGTCCACTCGGGTCTCCAGACCCCCAATAGATATAAGACATGATCGATACACACGGTCCAAAATAATGGTATCACCCACCGGAGTTGAAACATGAACAGAGATAACTAGAGACTCACGGGGCATATTTAGAAATTGAGCAAAATAGGATGACACATAAGAGTACATGGAACCAGGGTCAAATAAAACAAAGGCATCACTGTGACAAACTGAAATAGTACCTGTAGTCACTGCGTCTGACGCCATAGCATCAGGCCTAGCCGGGAGTGCATAAATACGTGGCTGGCCTCCGCCTTCTCGACCTCCCCCTCAAGGACGGCCTCTAGCTGCCTGACCACCACTCCTAGCAGCCTAGGTAGGTGGTGAAATAACTGGGGCTGAAGCCGAGGGTGAACCCTTTGCTGATATGAATTATTAGGACGACGGGGACACTGTCTCCACTCATGTCTGAACTCTCCACACTCATAACAATTACTTGGAGCTAGAGATGAAAACTGACGAAAACCTCTGCCACCCTGATAAGACGACGTTCGGGCGGAGCTCTGAGCTGGAAGGGCACTCAAAGATGAACGTCCCTGATGCGCATTGTGAGGACCCTACCCCAACGATACCCCATTGTATGTTGGGCGAACTGACTGTGGAGGTCTAAATGAACGACCTCTATTGGGCTGAAATTGCCCTCTAGAAGGGGCACCACTGAAATTTCTTGATCCCCGAGGCCTCTTGACCCCTCTTTCCTCACGATCCTGCCTACGAACCGACTCAATATCCCGAGCAATATCCACAACCTGTTCAAATGTAACTCCAGACACCCTCTCTCTGGTCATCAAAATCTGAAGCTGATACGAGAGACAATCTACAAACCTACTAATCCTCTCCCAATTAGTAGGGACAATCTCAGACGCATGTCTGGCTAACTCAGAAAACCTCATCTCGTACTGGCGCAGCTGCTCAAACTGCCTACGCTGCTCTTCTCTGTGGGATTGAGGAACATATTTCTCCAAAAAGATCGTGGAGAACTGCTGCCAAGTGAGAGGTGCTTAATTAACCGGCCTACGCCTCTCGAATGATTCCCACCAAGTAAAAGCAGCACCCGCAAACTGAAATGTAACAAATAAGACTCCACTGGTCTCCAAAATACCCGTTGTACGTAGTATCCTCTGACATTTATCAAGAAAACCTTGGGCATCCTCACCCGATGTACCGCTGAAAGTCAGAGGCATAAGTCTACTGAACCTCTCCAGCCTACGCTGCTCATCCTCAGGCATAGCAGCAACCACAAAATCCTGGGCTGGAGCAACCGGCTGAACTGGGGCTGCTCCTGGTTCCTGAATACCCCGTACAACCTGCTCAGGTGTCCGGGCAGGTGGAGTCTGATTGCCTCCCCCGGCCTGAGCTACATTGGGCTAGTTTAATTGGGGTTGGGTCTGTTAGGTTGTGTAATTGGGTTAGGGGTCCGGGTAAATTGGTTTAATTGAGAATTAAAGTGGCTAAAAGTTAAATACCCATCAAAATAGCTAAATAATTAATAAAAATGGCCAATAATTATATAAAATTAAATTGAGGATAAATAGATGAAATTAAAATGATTAATTAGTATTAAATATATAAAAAGGACTGATTATCGAGTAAAAATAGAACAAAATATATAATGAGGCTATAATTGCAAAGTTATTGCATATCCAAATAATGTCAATTTGGCTAGTTTGTGAAATAATTAAATTGATGATTGGGAGTGTCGCGCCCCCCTTTTTCCTCGCACGGGTTAGGTACGCGGAGATCGGGTTTTATGATATTCTGGACAACGCCTTAAAGGAAGAGGTTTAAGGAAGAGTCTCCACCTAACGATTTTATGGTGCGTTAGGGAACCTAGAATAATTAACTCAATAACTAATTTGCATTACCAGAGATTGGGTAAGGGCTTGAAATTATACCAAGGAAAAGGTATTAGGCTGTCACAACCCCAAATCCATATCAGGCCGTGATGGCGCCTATCGTGGAACTAGGCTAGACGACCATCACTCTACTACGCATTTATCAAATTTTCATAGTTCACAATTAAACAATAAGCAAACAACCGCATCATAATTAATATAAATAAGTCTTAACGTCCCAATAACATTCTTACAACCTCCCCAGGAATTGGAGTCAATAGTCATGAGCATCTAAGAAGAAATAAATCTAGCTCTACTAAAACTATAATGTATGTCTCGGAATCAAATGCTAATACTAATTAAGGAAGGGAAATGGACAAGCTGTGGACGCTGAACAGCTACCTCGAAATCCCCTGAATGCTGCTACCGAACCTGCATCAGCTACTGCTGCGAACTAGTACCTGAATCTGTGCACAGAGGCACAGGGAGTCTTTATTAGTATGCCAACTCAGTAGTAATGAAAATAAATCACAGTCTGAGTAATATAAACACACAGGACATGTACACAATTCCACAAACCAGTAAAAACACCAAGTCACCACGTAGTATTCATCAAATAATGAGTTCGAAATCAGTTTTCCAGAAACCTTTGAAACAAGTGCAATATCAGTATATCTCAGTAAACTCAGTTTGAAAACGAAGTAAATCATAGTTTGGAAACTTAGTAAAAATCTTCATAAAACTGCCCCTCAGGCCAAAATCATTTATAGTAGCCATTGCCCATCAGGCGTCCTCACAATCACTCTGCCCATCAGGCATCATCACAGTCACTTTGCCCATCAGGCATCATCACAGTCACTATGCCCCTCAGGCATCCTAACAATCACTCTACCCATCAGGCATCCTCACAGTCACTCTGCCCATCAGGCATCCTCACAGTCACTCTGCCCATCATGCATCCTTACAATCACTCTGCCCATCAGGCATCCTCACAATCACTCTTCATAAGCCCCGCGGGCATCACATATTCAGTACCGGCGCTCACTGGGGGTGTGCTACAGACTCCGGAGGGGCTCCTACAGCCCAAGCGCAATAATAAGCCACAACATGGCATAATTCACACACAATATAGGCTCGCAGCCTCACTCATATCACATCACTCTCACAATATAGACTAGCAGCCTCACTCATATCATAATATCCTCACAATATAGGCCAACAGCCTCACTCAGTCAGACACTCTCAATTTGCCCTTCAGGCCATAAATATACCGGGTTCTCGACCCAAAAACAGTATTTCATTTTCAAGAAGTAGTATCAAAATACTCTGAGTGTCAAAACAATTTCACAGAAAAGACTGAGTGAAAATCATAACATATCAGTGAGGAAAATATTAAAACAGCCCCCAAGGGGTTAAAACAGATCGGCACTAGGCCCCAAACATGGCTTACAGCCCAAATCATATCAAAATATATCTATATTATTAAGTATAGGCTTAGAAATCGGTTTCGCAACTCAATAGTCGCCTAAATAGGAAAGATGTTTCCAAAGTTTCCATCTTTTTATCTCAAAACCCGTGAAAGGGTGCATAGTCCGGGGTTTCATACCCTCAAGACAGGATTTAAAGACATTACTTACCTCAAACTAGCACGAAACTATTCCGCAATGCGTTTGCCTCGCGAATCAACCTCTGAAGGCTCCAAATCTACCAAGTTCAGATTTTTATCATCAATATGGGCTTAAGGAACAATTTCCAATCGAAAGATATCAATTTTACTCAAAAATCCGAAACCGGTCGAAACCCGACCCCCAGGCCTGCGTCCCGAAACTCAGAAAGTTTTACAGAAAAGTGTTCTTCATCTCCCCACGAGTCCGTACATATAAAGAACGCCAAAATCGGAGTTCGTTTTACCCCTCAAATCGACCCTTGAAGGTCTCAAAATCTTATGCCCCAAAATCCTATTTTTCTACTGTTTTTCATGAATTAAAGTCTGAGATTATGGTCTTTAATCACCCATAAACGAGTTTTAATAATCAAATTACTTACCTCCACGATACCCAATGATTTTCTCTTTCAAAAATCGCCCAAAAAGCTCTCATCCGCTCAATAATGGTGTAAAAGAGGGTTTAAGTCGCGGAGGGTTTATTATATAACTGCCCAGTTATTTCTTCACCGCGATCGCAACCTTGGCCCTGCGATCGCACAATGTTAGTGATTTGACTTCCGAAATTGCAGCCTTAGGCACGCGATCTCACAGCACTCCTGACCTCCCGACCCCACGCACCTCAAACGCTCTATGCGATCGCATGAAACCTCACGCGACCGCACTTCCTAACCTGCTGGTTCTCTGCAATCGCGGGCCCACTTATGCGATCGCAGAGAGTAATTCCTGAACCCTCTCAAAATGCTCTATGCGATCGCGTCTCCCTTTATGCGATCGCAGAGAGTAAAAATCTGCTGCACTGACACCAGAAAACCAGCAATGTTTTCAAGTCCAATTGAGTCCGTTAATCACCCGAAATCAATCCCGAGCCCCTCGGGACCCCAACCAACTTACCAACATATCCCGTAACATCATTCAAACTTAGTTGCACTCTCAAAACACCAAAACTAACATCAAAACTCCAAATTTGCATCGGATTCAAGCCTAAGAACTTTGATATTTCTAAATTTCATCAATGACGCCGAAACTATCCAAATCAACTCCGATTGACCTAAAATTTTGCGGGCAAGTCCAAAATGACCGAACAAAGCTACAGCAACTCTCGGAATCACATTCCGACCCTCGGATCAAAATTTCGCCTATCAACCGGAATTCACAAAAATACTAACTTTGCCAATTCAAGCCTAATTCTACACCGGGCATCCTAAAAATATTCTGAACACACTCTTAAGTCCTGAATCACCTAACGAAGCTATCCGAACCATAAAATCCGTATTTCGAGGTCATTTACTAATAAGTCAACTCTCAGTTGACTTTTTCCCATTTTAAGACTATCTTTAAGGACTAAGTGCCTGAATTTTCATTTAATCGTTCCGATTTCAAGCCTATCAACTCTAACACGTTAAGAATAGAATAACCAATCTATAATGAGTCAATAACAACAGTAATAATGCAGGTTTCGCGTAACGACGGACCGGGTCGTTACATAGGCACCCCTCGAGATCCACAACTGTGGGTCCCAGCCAAGTAATTTTGTGAATTTGGACAGTAAACAAGCAAGGCTCACGTAAGAGGGGATTTCAAGTAAATACTGAAATTATTAAAAGCAATTTAAAGAATAGCAAAGTAAAATCATTTGAATGAAAATTTTCTAGGTTTTAAATCAATATGGATCACATCAATGCAATACCCGGTATGTCACGCCTCGAGGAGGGGCTACACGTGGTATTAGAGCACCGGTCATCATATCCATATTCTACCCTTCCCAGCCCGCTAAGGTATTTAAAACGCGTGCGTTGGTCACGAAGCTTATTGCGTGCTATTACCCGTCCCATCCTATCAGTCTTGGAGGGTAGTTAGGACTACTATTCCTACAAGGTGAGTACTAGGCTGACCCCTTAGGTTTTTAAAGGATAAACTCTAAGCGACAACTAAAGAAACAATTAGGACTTGCACATACGGGATACGCATAAACAGACATATGGCTCATAGATCCTCCATAAATAATGCACGTTAATAGCACGTCTCAAACACAAAGAAGTCTCAAATTTCAGAACCTAGAGTAGGGATTTCAGATGTGAAAAACAAGAGCAGGTTTTGATGAGTTTTAGAAAAATAAAGGATTAAATGACTTTAATCCCAGTAGTTTGTAGGAAAAACAGGAATTCTTAGTATAGAGATAGTAGCGAATAGAGGATTTTAGTAAGTTCCAGAAAAAAGTGCATGATTGATTTTAGAACCATCCGCTTAATAGGCAGTGTACAAAAAAAGGTACTGATTTTGGTTTTATCAAACGTTGTGCCTAAGGTTTGCCTAGGCGTGTTAAAGAAACGTACTCCAGTTTTAACCTTAACAAAGAGAAACAGTAAGGATGAAACAATTTAAGCCTTAAACTAAGGTGGGTGTCATGTCTTAGGATATCTAAATGCATAAAGTGATGCCTATTTGCACATGAATACTTTCTTAAGAACCGGAATCCCTTATTAGCGAAGTTGCTTATTAACAGGAAGCGTGGAAACACAATTTCATTAAGTTGAGGATTCTAGCATGATTTATAGGTGCTTGCGACAGTACTGGATTCTAACATAAACGAATGAGCATGCTGCGAGTGAATTCCTAAAGTGACATGGTATCTAGTGCAAGTACTGATAATTTGAAACCTAAAACAGGATTTCTGTATGTAGATCAGGAACATGCAGAGGCAGCATTTACTTATGACAGCTGTTTTTATATAATTAAACTATGAGCAGGATTTCTAAGTGAAGTGTTTGCAGGAATTATAACAGTTTTACATGTTGCTTAACATATTTCTCTAAGTGAACATGAGTGTGATGAGATGCTGAAATAAACATAGTTAAGCATGGTTTCTAATGCATGGCAAGCATATCCTAAACATGATACTATTTCACACACAGATAAAGTAAACCCTATATGCATGATCTCTACCCATAACTATACCAGACATGCATAATCCCATCCCATCTTTGTTATCCAGCCTTGAGTATTCATTTATATTTAGTTATTACAGACCATTGTTGCACAAATTACACAAATGAATAAGAAAATTAAGAAGCTACACTATAGAGATCCTAACAGTAGGCCCAAGTACTAGATCCAGGATGCCATATGCCAAGACCTCTTGTAACCCAGGTGTGTCAGAGTTCCTAATGATCTCAGGGGATCCAAGGTAGTGCTCACACCAAAGTTCCCTAGCCACGAATGAGTAAGTGTAGTGTAGAGTGCCAGCCTTGTGTGTTAGAGTTCAATGGGTACTCAGGGGTCCCCAAGGCAGTGCTCACACGAAGGGGGCTGAACCTAAAGTCTAAGAGTAGTGAGATATGCTTGTAGTTTAAAAAGAGTTGAGTTTGAAAGTAGTTTGAAGCATCAGTTCTGAAATATAACTTCAGAGGACAATGTAAGAGTTTATGAAAACCAGTTTACAAAAGGAAAGAAGCAGGCCAACGACAACTCAGCAGATATGCAGAGTTCCAGAAGCAAACACAAACAGGGAAAGGGAGTTAGGAACAAATAATTCCTATGATAGCAATAGAGTTATAGGTTTTCAAATAATTATAACATAGTTATCACAAAGCATCACATATTGTGGATTAGGATTAGTATCATGTAACACTTAGACATCAGGGGTGCATTCTTATAGTATTGAAAGTCAGACAAATGATGCAAACACATAAGGAAATGCTGGTCATGTGAGACAAGAAACAGTAATCATAGGACAGGAACAAAAATAGGAGTATAGCAGAGTCATAGTGAATCACATAAGGGGAGCATGAAGCATACTAGACAAAAGTGAAAAGGAAAATAATAGAGACATGCTAGTTGCATGGTTGACAATAGAACCATAAGTAGAAGCACAAAAGGAATAACAAGTATATTAGCAGGAACTGAAACATATTGTGTTGGGGTACTGTAAACTTAAATTAGGACATACCAGTCAAGGGTATAGAACAGCAAAATGCAAGGAGATTGTGCAGCAAACAGTGGTATGCAGAACAAAAGAACAACAACAAGATAGTAGTGCATAGAAGCAAGAGAGAGCAACAAGGATTACTCAGTCTTGGCTTTTAGCCGACTGAGTAGTCAATAACCAATGTAAAGAGAAAGAAAGGATGTGCATGAAACAAAGAGGATTCAGAACAATGTTAATGTTCTGAGTTTGAGTATGCTTTAGTGATATGCAATGTAAAAATGTGTGTTTTGATATCAATGTTCTTAATATCTCAGTGTGTTCTATGCAAAGAGAGAAGGCAGAGAATATATGGTTTTGAAAACGAGTAGTAACATAAGGTAAGGAATAATAGTTTAACATAATTATAGAAGTAATATTCAGTCAGAGTCAATCAAAGACCTGGACTCCCTTTAATTAGGGAGTCACAATTCAAACCGCACAATTAGGACTAAATAAGGAAAAGAATCAATGTGTAAACTGACCATTTACCATAACAGGAGAAGTAAATCATATAGCAAGTAGTTAAGTCTAGGTACATAGCACAATAATTAGGGAGGGTATATGTCAAACAAATCAGTAGCATATTCGTGTCCATAAATAGGGCATAGTACAATCTAGTTATAGAAATTAGTCACAGGAATCAAGAATGGAATTATAAATCAAAGGGCTTAACGAAAGTATCACACAAACAAGGAAACAATTCAAAAACTAGTACGGAATTACAAGGAAAATGCACAAAGTCACTATTTAGGGAAGACATCAAGGTCTAAGGAGTTTACCCAAAAATCAATATAAATCATTATGTGAACAATCGATAGAGCAAATAGTCAGACCTACGAGACGTTTAAACAACAGGTATTGAACAGAATCAGAGAAGCCCTAAGCAAACATTTAGAAAATCCGCAGGAGATAGCAACGAATTAAAGCGAGAATAAAAAAGAACGCACAAATAGTTTCATAGGAAACGAATACACATAGTCATGCAATAAAAGACAGCCTAGAAAATTAGGTTTTTTAGCATAGTAGTTCAGACAACAGGAAAAACATGAGAAAATCACTCAAACACGGTAGAGATTGCTAAAAATCAAAAGAAGAGTTGCTTTGAAAAGAGGGTTAAGAAACCCTAAACTTTGAAATCGTTAAAAAACATTGAATTTTCCAGAGAAAAATATAGAAAAGTTTTATTACACTGTAGCTCTATAATAGATCTTAAAGAAAAGGTCGAAATACATAAGGTTAGTGTTTCGTGGAACCCAAAGGAGAGAGAAAACCTCATAGATGGCACCGGCTTAGGCCGGAATGGTTGTCAATCTTACTTAGATGGCCGGGAGGCCGGAAAAGTAGCAAGGGACCATGGGAAGGCAAGAGAACCGCTCCGAGTTCGCCTAAGGACCCCAGGGCATCACTGTACGCGTGAGAGGTAGGTGGATAACCATGAGATGATAAAGACCCAAGGTTTCCGGTGAGAAACTGGCTGGAGAAGATTAACGGAACCCATCGGAGGAGAGAGGTCAAGGAAACTTCTTGAAGGGAGCTAGAGAGTCTCAGGGAGATAGAGAGAGATAGTGAGAGGAATCGTCTTGAGAGAAAATGAGACGGTAAAGAGGGGGTTAGGTTAGATTTAAATTAGGAAGGTTTTGTTTGGACCGTTGAACAAATTTGATCAACGGTCGAGATCTAGCCATAGGTGGGCCGGGTATGAATTTGTTTGGGCTGGGTATGAATTGGGTTAATGCAATCTGATGGGTTGGGGTTTGAATTTGGGATAGTATTAAAAAAATAGGCCAAAAATGTTAAATACCCAATTTAAGTAGAACAATGATTAATTAAAATAGCTAATAATTGTATAAAATGATATTAACACCAAATATATGAAATTGAGTTGATTAACTGGTGTAAAAGAAGTATGTAAAAAATGATCAATTATAGATTTTAAAAATGATATAACTGTATACTTGTGCTATAATTGAAAAATTACTAAAATTAGCTAAATAGTACCAATGCTGGATAATTTTTGAAATAACCAAATCCTAATAGAATTAAATAGGATTAAAAACAAGATGTTGAGTTGGAAAACATTTTGAAATTATTTATAACGTAATTTGTGAATAATTATTAAGATGTGAAAAATATTAAATAAACATGAAAATTACTTAATAGAATATGGAAAAACAGGGAAAAATACTCATCATTACAAAGAGTGATTTTGAAAGCTTATATGCAAGTTTGAAAATAATTTGAGGAAAAATTGGGTCTCAACAGCTGCCCCTCTTTACCCGGGAAGGATGAAAGAGTTGTCGGGTAAAGATATGATGGCCAATTTTGACCGAGTGGAAATTGGACGAGAGATTTAGGCCGCACCCTGGTTTCTGAGTTGCCTACATATCCCTGGTTTTACAGGAATCAGGTCGTACGTAGTTCAGGAATTAACGGTGAAGTATACCGGTGACGTTTGACAAGAACGGACGCAAGGTGCGAGGTAAGGTAAAAGTAGGAACTGGAGAATGGTGAAGTATATCGAGGTCGTCTGGGGAACTAGAGCGGTCCGCTCCTACCTGGCTGGTTGTCTAGGCCGAATTACCTACAAATAAATAACAAGCATATATCGTGCATAATATAAACATTATGCAGATTCACGTTGAACTATGAATGATGTCTTCAGATGGTTGAGGATGACATCCTTAGACCATGATGTCCTGGGCCATGAATCGCTTGATGCAGGATTCGCAAGCTATGAAATGATGTTCTCGGGCCTAGAGGATGGTGCCTCCGAACCATGATGCCTTTGAATAATGATATGCAAGTTGAATAAAGAGATCCTCAGGCCATGGAATGATGTTCTCGGGCTATGAAGATGGTGCCTCCGAACGATGACGCCTTCGGACAAGTTGGCAATATTTTAGCCCATGAAGAATGCAGTAATATGATGCTAACAAGACACCTCTTAGTCTTGCGATTTGCAAAGAAAAGAGGGGAAGAGCTTAGCCCGAAATAAAGTGTAAACAAACAGTGTCACGAAAGGTGGTTGCTTTGAAAAGGTAGATGGGAGCTTTACGTAATGAAGTAAAATGCGGAGAGAGGTAGCGTAGAACCTCAGAAGGCAGAATGGTAGCCTTATGTAGTGAAAAATGCAAGGGGAGGTAGCGTGGAACCTTGGAAGGCAGAATGGTAGCCTTATGCAGCGCAGGAAATAAATGCGGAAGGAGGTAGTGTGGAACCTCGGAAGGCAGAATGGTAGCCTTATGCAATGCAGAAAAAATGAAAATGCAGAGGGAGGTAGCGTGGAACCTCGGAAGGTAGAATAGTATCCTTATGCAATGTAGAAAATAGATGCGGGGAGGTAGCGTGGAACCTCGAAAGGCAGAATGGTAGCCTTATGCAATGCAGAAAAAATGAAAATGCAGAGGGAGGTAGCGTGGAATCTCGGAAGGCAGAATTGTAGCCTTATGCAATGCAGGGAGTAAAATGCAGGGGGAGGTAGCGTAGAACCTTGGAAGGCAGAATAGTAGCCTTATGCAATGCAGGGAATAAAATGACAGTAAGAGTTCTTAGCTGGTTATGAACTGCGGTGATACGATTGTTGCGAATGAAGCGTTGTTTTGCGACGATAGTAAGCGTCGACATGTGCGACGCATTTGAGAGCGTGTCTTCGAGAGATGTACGTCCTGCGGGGGATAATAATATGTTCTAGGCTTTTTCCATCTTCGTGCCTGCATCCAGAGAAAAATCGTAAGTTCTGTAAAGGGGGAAAGGTCAGTTCTCACTCGTTTGATCATGATATATCATTGGGGTAGTGTTTGCTAAACAAGCTATTCCAAAAATAGGTATGCATGATTTTAAGAAGATATAATATAAGCATATAATTTAAAATATTTTTAGATGAACCGACGATTGTGATGCGGATCGAGACATTGCAACTCTTCCTGCCACGGAATTTTGAGGGTCCTCCTCAAAATTCTGCCCTGGTTTGATGGGTGAATACTTCTGGCGGTTGCTTGTGCGGCGATTGGCTGAACTTGCTTTAGAAATTTGAGGGTCCTCTTCAAAATTCTGCCCTAGTTTCCATTCGTCGGGGGAAAGAGACTTTTATTAAATTGTGACCGAACCCATAGGGCTGCCTACGCATCCCCTCGTAAACGGGAATAAGGTCAAGCGTAGTTCAATCTATAACATTGCAGAAAGTATAAAGCGTTACACATAGTAGCGCTTGACTGCATCTGAGTTGATTGGTTTAGGCCAAATTTCTCCATCCATTTCCACGAGTATAAGTGCTCCTCCTGTGAGTACTCTATGAACCATGTACAGACCCTGCCAGTTGGGAGAAAATTTCCCTTTGGCCTCATCTTGATGTGGAAATATTTTCTTTAACACCAGCTGTCCCGGTGTGATCGTCTCGGCTTAACTTTCTTGTTGAAGGCTCTGGTCATCCTGTTCTGATATAACTGGCCATGACAGACTGCGTTCATCCTCTTTCCGTCTATGAGGGCTAGTTTTTCATAACGGCTCTTTACCCATTCTGTGTTGTTGAGCTCAGCTTCTTGTATGATTCTCAGAGATGGAATCTCAACCTCAGCAGGAATAACAGCCTCTGTACCGTAAACCAACATATAAGGAGTTGACGTGCGGATTGTGGTGCGATACCCCAACAAAGCAAATGATAATTTCTCATGCGATTGCTTATGCTTCTCTATCATTTTTCTTCAGTATTTTCTTGATGTTTTTGTTGGCGGCCTCAACGGCTCCATTCATCTGGGGTCGGTATGATGTGGAGTTCTTGTGTTTGATTTTGAATGTTTCACACATGGATTTCATCAAGTCACTGTTGAGATTAGATCCAATATCGGTGATGACTGATTCTGGAACTCCGAACCGACAAATAATGCGGTCGCGGACGAAATCGGCCATGCCTTTCTTAGTAACTGCTTTGTAGGATGCTACTTCGACCCATTTGGGGAAATAATCAATGGCAACCAGAATGAACATGTGTCTGTTAGAGGTGGTAGTATCGATTGGTCCAATAACATCCATGCCCCAGGCGGTGAATGGCCACGGTGAACTTGGTGCATTAAGCTCACTCGGAGGTACCTTTATCATATCCCCATGTATCTGACATCGGTGGCACTTTCGGACATACCGGATGCAGTCTGTTTCCATGGTCATCAAGAAATAACCGGCTCGAAGTATCTTCTTTGCCAAAACAAAATCGTTCATATGTGAGCCGCATGTCCCAGCGTGAATTTCCTCCAATAATTTTGATGCTTCCTTTGCATCAACACTCCTTAATAGTCCCAAATCGGGAGTCCTCCTATACAGGATTCCTCCACTGTGAAAGAAATTGTTGGATAATCTCCGAAGTGTGCGTTTCTGAGTTGTATTTGCAAGCTCTGGATATTCTCCTTTCGCCAAGTACTCTTTGACATCATGGAACCAACGATTTCCGTCTGCTTCCTCTTCAACATGGGCACAGTAGGCTGGCTGATTGTGAATTTTCACTGGAATGGGATCAATGAAATTCTTGTCTGGATGTTGGATCATGGATGACAGAGTAGCCAAAGCATCGGCGAACTCATTCTGGATTTTGGGGACATACCGAAATTATACCTTTGTGAATGTCTTTCTCAACTCCTGTACATGATGTAGATATGGCTATATTTTGGAATTCTGGGTTGCCCATTCTCCCCGTACCTGGTGTACCAGTAAGTCTGAGTCACCAATCACTAACAACTCCTGGACGTTCATGTCGATGGCCATGTTGAGCCCTAATATGCATGCCTCATATTTAGCCATATTTTTTGTGCAGGGAAATCTAAGTTTTGCGGATACCGGATAATGCTGACCGGTTTCTGATATCAGGACTACTCCAATACCAACCCCTTTGAAGTTTTCTTCTCCATAAAAGAACATCCTCCAACCGTCGTAGGATTCTGCAATTTCTTCTCCTACGAAGGATACCTCTTCATCGGGAAAATACATTTTCAGAGGGTCCATAGGATTCTCAGCGAGATGGTCTGCTAGTGCCTGTCCTTTGACAACCTTTTGAGTTATATAAATAATGTCGGACTCGCTCAATAGGATTTTCCATTTGGCTAGCTTGCCAGTAGACATGGGCTTCTGAAAGATGTACTTTAGTGGATCCATCCTGGATATGAGGTATGTGGTGTAGGCACAGAAGTAATGCCTTAGCTTCTGGGCGACCCAAGTCAAAGCACAGCAAGTGTGTTCCAATAAAGAATACCAGGCCTCATACAGAGTGAAATTCTTGATGAGGTAGTAGATTGCTTGCTCCTTTCTTCCTGTTTCATCATGTTGCCCAAGAACGCAACCGAAAGCTCCGTCTAACACTGCAAGGTAGAGTAATAGAGGTCTACCTGGCTCAGGCGGCACCAAAACTGGTGTTGACAAATACTCCTTGATCCTGTCGAAAGCCTTTTAACATTCCTCGGTCCACTTGGTTGTNTCCTTCTTGTTCTTCGGTGGTGGAAATTTCGGAATGGATTTGACTTTGGATGGATCCAATTCTATTCCCCGGTGACTTACAATGAACCCCAGTAACTTCCCAGCAGGAACCTCGAATGCACACTTCACAGGGTTTAGTTTCAGATTGTATTTTCATAACCTGTTGAAGAACTTCCTCAAATCTCCCATGTGATCAGCAGCTTTCTTTGATTTGATGATGACGTCGTCCACATACACCTCAATCTCTTTGTGAATCATGTCATGGAATATAGTTGTCATAGCCCTCATGTAGGTGACCCCTGCATTCTTCAGGCCGAATGGCATCATCTTGTAACAGTATACTCCCCACGGCGTAATGAACGCCATTTTCTCAGCATCTTCTTCGTCCATCCAAATTTGATGATAACCAGTGAAGCAATTTACGAATGATTATAACTCATGTTTAACGTAGTTGTCAATCAGAATGTGTATATTTGGCAAAGGGAAGTCGTCTTTCGGACTGGCCCGGTTGAGATCCCGGTAGTCGACACAGACTCTGACCTTCCCGTCCTTCTTCGGCACAGGTACAATGTTAGCTAACCATGTCGGGTACTCAACTACCCGGAGAACTTTGGCGTTGATCTGCTTGGTAACTTCTTCTTTGATTTCAAACTCATGTCGGGTTTGAACTTTCTGAGCTTTTGCTTTACCGGCAGACACATTGGATTGGTTGGCTGTTTGTGAGCCACAATGGACGTACTTAGACCAGTCATGTCATCATACGACCAGGCGAATATGCCCTCATATTCCCTTAGAAACTCTGTATACTCTTTCTTTTCTGACGGCGACAAATGAATATTGATCCGTGTTTCCTTGACGTTTTCTGAGTCCCCCAGATTGATAATTTCTGTCTCGTCTAGGTTGGACTTAGGTCTGTTCTCAAAGTTCTCAATCTCTTTGACAATCTCGTCGGGTATATCATCTTCCTCTGAATCAATGTCTGTTTGTTGTGTTGTCTCATTGCACGTCACAGTCATCGGTTCATCAAGATAAGTAATAGCAATGATGTATAGATAAAGTAATGGGAGAAAATAGTAGCAAATAAATATGAGATTCATAAGGAAATTGGAAATGCTTTGATAAAACGAATAATTGTTTCGAACATTGAAGATCTTATTGCAGGAATTGAAAATGCAGAAAAGGAAAGAAATTCATTTAATAAACAGTAAATAGTGCTTGTTCATTAGCCTTGCTACCCCGAGGCTCGGCGGGCTTTGTTCGTACGGATGGACCAGTTCTTGAGACGATCTTTTCTGATCACTACCTATATGGAAGGGCCTTCCTCCCCCTCTTTCTCGAGAACAACACATTAATCCATGTCCCCGTCGTGTAGAAACAAATCCCTCATTGCCGCTAGTGCTTCTTCTTCATCGGACCCATAGATGCTATCAGCCTGCTGGAAAGTCTACTCCAAATGAGGTATTGGCTACTCCAAAGGGTAATAGTGACCGCGCCATAGGGGTGACCAGTTTTTGAATTCTTCCCATGTATACTCATACCCCAGGCCAAGAGTGGTACCATGTTTCTTGAGCTTGATGGGTTTCGTGATCCCTTGGAGGTTCTTACCGAGCCCTTTTCCTGACTCGTATCCTCCCCAATTCAAGATGTTCTCGATCTTGCTATCCCACCATTTGTCCTTGTCGACAGCAGTGACCCGCTCGATATGGTGATAAATTCCTCCACCCAGTTTTCTCTTTCCATCAATTACAGGGATAGTCTGGCGATTGTAAATAGGGTTGCTACCGTCGCCGTGGATGATCAACTCTTGATGGTTCCACTCGAATTTTACCGCCTGATGTAGTGTTGACGCTACGGCCCCAGCAGCATGGATCCAGGGTCGTCCTAACAGCAGATTGTAAAATGTCGGCACATCTATCACCTGAAAGTCCACCTCGAGCCAAGTCGGTCCCATATGCAGACATAGACTAATCTCCCCAATGGTAGACCTTTGAGAACCGTCGATGGCTTTCACGTTGATCGCTCCATCCTTTATCTCATGTAGTCCCTTACCCAACTTCTTGAGTGTTATCAACGGACATATGTTAAGAATGGACCCTCTATCGACGAGAATCCTGGTTATGAAATAATCTTCGCATTGCACGGTGATGTGCAGAGCCTTGTTCTGTCCCAATCCCTCAGGTGGATACTCGTCTTCGTGAAAAGTGATTTTGTGGCTTTCCAGTACTTGGCCTACCATGTTGGCCATTTCCCCGCTAGTGATGTTGTTCGGTACATAGGCTTCTTAGTGTTCTGTAGCAGGGAAAGAATGGATATCTGTGCTGGCGTCTTTTTCAGTTGGTTGATGACCGAATATTCTTTAGCTTGTACTTTCCTCCAAATATCATTTGAACCTGTCTCGATGAGGGAGGCCGGTTGGCAGCCTGCTTGCTTGACTCGACCAGATGCTCAGGGGTATAGACTCTACTAGTTCTTGTCATACCCTGTGTTGCGACAGCTTCCTCAGTTTTTACCTTGCCTTTCCTTCTCGCCTTAGTTGTATTGTCCCAAGGCATAGAATTTGAATAGAAAAGTGGTGTGGTTGACATCACCACTGGGATCGGCGCAGCTATCCTTACTTCAAATGGCACACGGGCTTTGGATGGGAAGAC
>ML298538.1:1311-21580 GCA_005239495.1 Nicotiana undulata | reverse complement strand
TAATTTGGACATTTAAAAGGGGCTGGCAACAGTGATTTCCGCACCTGCGACCTTGGGACCGCACCTGCGCACCTGCGAGAAAATCACCGCCCCTGCGGAAAAGGGCCTGGGACCCTGGCATCGCGCCTGCGGAGAAAGAGTCCGCGCCTGCGGTCCCGCTCTTGCGGCCTGAAGCTCGCACCTGCGGACTTTGGGCAAGGGGGCTGAGGTCGCGCCTGCGGTGGGGTTTCCGCACCAGCGAACCCGCTCCTGCGAAATTTGTTCCGCACCAGCGGAGGATTCACACCTTCGAGGCTTGGACCGCAGGAGCGGTCCCGCACCAGCGGCTGGGCAACCGCACCTGCGGTCACACTAGCAACAGCTGCACCAGCAGTTGTTTTAGCTGGTTTTTGGCCTCGTGTGGTATCCGGGAGGCACCTGGGCCCACCCGAACCCCCGTCCAAATATACCAACAAGTCTGTATTCATGATACGGACTCGCTCAAACTTCCGGAACATGGAAAACAACAACGAAACTCAAAATTCCACCCCAAAACCAAATTGAATAAAGCTAAGAACTTGAAATTCTAGAATTCACTTCAATGCGCCGAACCAGCCTAAACTACTCGGAATGACTTCAAATTTTGCAGACAAGTTATAAATGACATGACGGAACTATTCCCGGTCTGGGAATTTCATTCGGACCTCGGGAACATAATATCACCTTTCAAGCCAAATTTCAAATTCTTTAAAAACCTCAAAACTTCATTAACTCCAATTTTCCTCGTTTTGATCCGAAACCAATCAAATCAAGTCCGTTTCTTACCAAATTTCATAGATAACTTATATAATAGATATTGAACCTGTTCCAAGCACCGAAATCATAATACGGGCCCGGCAGCACAGGTTTCACATCAAGGTTCATTTTCATAAGCCTTTAATATTTTTTTATAAAATAATTTTCTTTGAAAATTCATTTCTCGGACTTGGGTCCTCGGAATTCGATTCCGGGCATACGCCCAAGTCCCATATTTTCCTACGGACCTTCCGGGACAGTCGAATCACGAATCCGGATTCGTTTACCAAAAACGTTGACCAAAGTCAACTTTATTCAATTAATTTATCAAAATTTTGACTCTCAATCAAGTTTTCACATAAAGGCTTCTCGGCTACGCGCCCGGGCTACACACGCACATCGAGGTGAGATTAATGGAGGCTTTCGGGGCCTCGGAACATAGTCAAAATTAGATGCACATAAGATGACCCCCTTTTGGGTCATCACATATTCATGGACCCCTATCGTATTGTTATCAAGTGGTATCAGAGCATAGGCTAATCAAGATTTCAATCTTGATAATCTTGGGAGGTTCTTGAGAAAAAAAAAAACGAAAATCAGTCCCAAAAAAAAAGTCTTAGCACATTATTATTTTTAGAATTCAAGTATTATTTGGTTTTCTAGTCAAGAAAGGAAACAAGAAGTGGGGATCCTTGTTCTTTTGAAGATTAAGAAAACTTCTTTCCTTATTCTTGTGGGTTTTGGGTTTCCTAGATTTCTTTCCTTTTTTTTTTCTACCAACCAATTGCTATTCTTCCTAGGTTTGGTCATGCCTTTTCTTTCTTTTTTTAAACTCCATATTCTTATCACTAAGGGTTGTGACTAGTAAGGTTTATTAATAAATCTAAATATTAACGACTAAGAGTTGCAATGAGTAGAAAAAGGCAAGAGAGGTGAGAACATCAGAGGGAAAAGCCAAATTGAGAGATATATTGCTTTGTTCAAGATGTCTCGTACAGGTAGTGATGATGAACAAAGGGTTCTTCAATAAGTCGAAATCAAAGGAAGGAATGATTTAACCTTTCAAGCTATGCACCAACAATTTGAAAGGTGGAATTTGCAATTCCAAGAGATAAGGCCATTGCTGAGCAAAAAATTACAATATATGAAATTCGTAGGGGAAATAATGCTAGACCCCAAGCTAGGAGAAATGTACCCCCTGCTCCCATTGTAAATAAGAAAACCCTATCGACGATTTTAATTATGATATTGATTTTTAGAGGGTAGGAAGAGATAGGAGGGGACAAAGAGGATGATAATATGAGTAATAAAAAGATGAAGATGCCATCTTTCAAGGGAACAAGGGATCCATACTTGTACCTTGATTGGGAGAGAAAAGTTGAAGCCATATTTGACTTTCATAACTATTCTGAGGGTAAGAAGGTTAAACTTGATGTTGTTAAGTTTTCTAATTATGCAGCAATCTGGTGGAAAAGGCTTTCTAGGGACAGATTGCAAGAAGGACAAGCACTCGTTGCTACGTGGGCTGAGATGAAAAGGGTAATGAGGAAGAGATTTGTGCCATCACACTTTCAAAGAGATCTACAACAACGTCTTCAAACTTTGAGTCAAGGGTCCATGTCTGTAGATGAGTACTTTAAGGCTATGGATATGGCTATGATCCAAGCTAATTGTATGGAGCAAGAGGAGGCTACAATGGCTAGGTTTTTGAATGGTTTAAATAAGGAAATAACTGATGTAGTCAAATTACAATAATATGTAACTTTAGATGAGTTAGTTGAATTAGATGTAAAGGTAGAAAGACAAAACAAAAGGAGACAACAATCTAACTCATGGAGAAGCCGGCTAACTGCTATTCCAAAGAAGCAATGGTCGAAATCTGAGGAGACACCTACTCTTAAATTAAAATCCAAGGATGGGGGTAATCCTTTTATGCCAAAAACTTCTACTTCTACTTCTTCTATTCAATGTCTCAAATGTCAAGGGAGAGGGCATAAGGCTTATGAATGCCCAAGTAGAAGAAACATTCTAATCAAAGTGGATGGGGGATATGAGAGTGAAAAAAGTGAACCAAGTGAAGAACAAGAAGAAAACTTTGTAGAGGGTGAAGAAGGAGAAGAGATGGAGTACATTGATAGTGGGGTGAATTTTGTAGTTAGGAGGCTTATGCATATTAATTTGGGTCACTCTAATGAAGAACAAAGGGAAACCATATTCCATGCCCGGTGTGAGATTAAAGATAAACTTTGTTCTTTGATAATTGATAATGGGAGTTGTGTTAATGCTGTGATTGCATATTTGGTGGAAAAGTTAGGGTTGGTATGGACGAAGCACCCTAGACCTTATAGGTTGCAATGGTTCAATGATAGTGGAGAGGTAAAGGTGAATAAGCAATGCATGGTCTCCTTCAAGATTGGAAGGTACGGTGACGAAGTTCTATGTGATATGGTACCCATGCAAGCTTATCATATCTTGTTGGGGTGCCCATGGCAGTATGATATGAGTCCTTTTCACGATGGGAGGAAAAATAGATTCTCCCATGAGCATAATGGCAAGAAATACATTCTTGCACCTTAACTCCTTCCCAAGTGTATGAAGATAAAAAAAAAATGAAAGAATTAATGGGGAAACATGGGGAGGGTTCAAAACAAGAGACTGAAAGGAAAGAAAGAGTGAGGTGTGAGGAGAGAGAGGGCAGCAAAGAGAGAAAGGAAAAGGTGGGGAAGAGTGAAAAAAGAGTATTGGTGAGAGGAAAGAGGCTAAGATTTAAAAAAAAGTGAGCCTTGCAAAATCCAAAGAGTATTTAATTGCAAATAAAGAGAGGCTGCCTATTATCTTGCTCAGTATAAGGAAGTTCTTCTTAATAATGATTCACTAACTTCCCCTTTGCCTAGTGTTATTTCTAATCTTTTGCTGGATTTTGAAGATGTTTTTCCTGGGGATCTTCCTAAAGTTTTACCACCTTTAAGAGGAATAGAGCATCAACTTGATTTTGTGCAAGGATCACAAATTCCTAATAGGCCTGCTTATTGTGAACACCTAATTTTTGCCCCGCATGGAAATTACTCCTAAAAATAATCAAAAAAATGATTTTAATGAATTTTAGGAACTTTTCTTTATTTAATTTCATTCCATGCATGTTTAATAGTTTTTAAAAAAATCATAAAAATCATAAAAAATGTTCGTACCTTGATTTCATAGCATGGTAGATTTTAAACTGCATTTTTAGGATTTAGTTACATTGTTAAACGCATCTTCTAAAAGTTAAAATTACATTCATAGGTTAATTAATTAATTAGTTGCACTAGTCCACCATTAGGTAAAATAAATACATAAGCTAGCCAAAAACTAGATTTAAATTAAATTGGAGTCTAAAGTGGCTAATTCTTCAAAAAGCTAATAAATAAGGAAAATGGCTGCTAAGCTAAATCGGATTGGGCCATTGTTGCAAGCCCAATTATCCCACAAGCTCAAATTTCTCCCAAATTACCCAACCCAAATACCCGCGACCCGCCTGGTCGACCCGCTTTCCCCCTATTAAAACAAATATTAAAGATTAAAATTAGGGGCTAGACCAAAAGACCTAGAGATCTAATCTGAAGATCACCCAGTGTCGTTTCCCCCCTTTTTCCATCTTCTTCCTCACCATCTCATCTTCAATGAACAGAAAACAAGGGACCTAATTGAGACCCCCTCCATTGCAAACACAGCAACGACATCTCCCTATTCCTAGACAAAAACAAAAAAAACCCAATGCCTCCTCATTTCTTCAAATGGACGCCTAAACCCTTTGCCATAACACAACCCCTTTTTCAATCAACTCTTTTCCGCTTCTGTTCGAGCTCAAACTCGGCAACAGCAGTCTGAATCGGCGGCGGTTACTAGATCGAGACTCTTCTTCAACTGAAATAACACACGGACTCTTGCAATTTCAGCTGGAAAACCGTGAGAATGGATAGAGAATACCAAAACACTGTAACTTCAAACTAATACAATTAAAGATAAATTGTGGTTGTTCAGTTGATTCCAAAGGTTTCTTCTCCGTCATTTCTGGGTTCTTAAGCTGGACTTCGCCTGCTAGCAAAAGTTGTTGCTGTCGTAGCAACATGGCTGAGTTCACTCAGTTTTTTTTCGATTCATCTCTGATGCTGTTTTTCGAGATCTAATGACTGTTGTTAGCTGAGCTTGGGCTTCAATTAGGTCAGTTTCAAATCCCTTGTATTATATCTTCATCAAATGAAAAATGCTTGAATTCGTGTTGAATTTCCGTGGATCTCCTCAAAATTGTGATTTACGTTGCTCTAAGGTTGATTTGTTTTAATTTGGATGAATGCTTAGTTTAATTGAACACCAGTGTCTGATCACCGAATTACTGAACTCGGTTTGACGAGCCTCAATATCAGTTGAGTTGTTTTGATGATTGTCTAGAACTCCTGATTCTCAGTTTCTCCGTATATTATGAAGAGTGGATTTAGGAGTTTTTGGATGTGCATTGTTTAGATTTGCATAGAAAAAATGACGCTATAACTGCATGTGTATGATCTTATTGTATATTTTCATCCATTTATTATTGAGAGATGTTATTACTACTCTGTTTTTTCCTCACTTCAATGTGTTGTAAATAGATTATGTTCATCAAACATAAGATATTAGTTATATGGTTTACTGAGTTTCTTTTCAAAGCTCATGAAAAAATATTTCAATCTCTATTAAAGGCTGCATCTATTATTAAAAAAATTAATTCTTTTTTTGGTTTTAAAAATTGTTGCACTGACTTGTTGGAGTAATTGAGTATACATTAAAATGTTTATATTGAGTTATGCGATTTGTGTGTAAGATAAGTAATCTTGTTGAATCATGTAACTGGTCCTCGTACTTAGTAGTCACGGTATCTAATACAGTAAAGAGTCTACTAAGAATTAAGGGGTAATACATCTTTTCAAATAAATTCAAGGTACGCGTTCACGCGGCTCCGACCATAACTCCGAAGAATAATAAAAATTCAACATATTGTGAATCGCGGGTGCATTTCATGTGCGCGGTTCGCAACATGTATCAAAATGACAAGTGTACGACATCATGATTTATTCCAAAATAATTTCATAAATATTAAAAGCGGTTCAAAAGGTTTAAAAATGCACAATAGGATAAAATACCTAAATAATCAGATAACTTAGGCCAAATATTAATAGTTAAGCGACTATGCTAGAACCACGAAACTCGAAAATACCTAACACCTTCTCACGGGTTAACAGAACTCCTTACTCGGTTTTTGGTCACAAATAACTTGAAACAGAGTCTAAACTTCCTCGGTTTGGGATTTCAGTAAACGGGTCCCGGAACATCATCAAAAAGCCGGGTGGTGACTCTGAAAACTAAAATAAATTCCAAATCCGAATAATGTCACTTAAAGTGGAAAAACTCTATTATTACCCTTTATTTTCTCGAGGGTGAAAAAAGGAGGTGTGACACTTATAGGAGCAATCCAGAAGAAACAAAAGAATTGCAAAGACAAGTAGAGGAGCTGCTTCAGAAGGGATTTGTAAGAGAAAGCATGAGCCCCTGTTTTGTGCATGTGCTTTTGGTGCCAAAGAAAGATGACACTTGGAGCATGTGCGTAAATTGCCGCGCCATTAATAAAATAACGGTAAAGTATTGCCATCCTATTCCTCGTTTAGATGATATGCTTGACCAATTGTATGGTTCTCAAATATTCTCTAAAATTGATTTGAAGAGTGGATATCACCAAATTAGAATGAATCCTGGAGATGAGTGGAAAACTGCCTTTAAAACTAAATATGGACTGTATGAATGGTTAATGATGCCATTTGGGTTAACTAATGCACCTAGTACATTCATGAGGTTAATGAACCGTATCTTTAAGGATTTTCATGAAAAATTTGTAGTCGTTTATTTTGATGATATTCTGATCTTTTAAAAATCTTTAGAAGAGCATGTCAAACATTTGAAACAAGTTTGTAATGTTCTTAGGGAGCAACAATTGTATGCAAATTTATCCAAGTGCACTTTTTGTGTAGATAAGGTAGTTTTCTTAGGTTTTGTTGTGAGTTTTAGAGGTGTTGAGGTAGATGAAGATAAAATCAAAGCGATTAAAGATTGGCCTACACCTTAGAGCATTAGTGAAGTTAGAAGTTTTCATGGACTTGCCAGCTTTTATAGGAGATTTGTTAGAGATTTTAGTTCAATTGATGCACCTTAACTGAAGTCATTAAGAAGGATAAGGTCTTTAATTGGGAAAAAGAACAAGAGCATGCATTTAATATTTTGAAGGATAAATTGTGTTCTGCTCCTTTTTTATAATTACCTGATTTTAATAAGTCCTTTGAAATTGAATGTGATGCATCTGGTAGAGGTATTGGGCCTGTTATAATGAAAGATTCTAAACCAATCGCTTATTTTAGTGAGAAGTTGAATGGGGATGTATTGAATTATTCTACTTATGATAAAGAATTGTATACCTTGGTAAGGGCTCTTGCTACATGGCAACATTATTTGTGGCCAAAGGAGTTTGTGATAAAAACTGACCATGAGTCTTTAAGATACTTGAAAAACCAAGGTAAACTGAGTAGAAAACATGCCAAATGGGTTGAATTCATTGAGACATTCCCTTATGTGATTAGCTACAAGAAAGGTAAAGACAATATAGTTGTTGATGCGCTTTCAAGAAGATATGCTCTTGTTTCTACTCTTACTTCTATATTGATGGGATTTGATCATATTAAGGATGTATATGTTGATGATTCTGATTTTGATGTAGCATTTTCGGCATGTTCAAATGGGCCTTTTGAGAAGTATAATCTGAAAGATGGGTTTCTTTTTAAGGAGAATAAGCTTTGTGTCCCTAATTATTCTTTGCGAGAAGTTTTTGTGAGGGATGCACATTGTGGGGGTTTATGGGATACTTTGGTGTGTCTAAAACACTTGACATCCTTGCTGAAAATTTCTTTTGGCCTAATATGAGAAAAGATGTAGAAAGATTTTGTGCTCAGTGTCTTGAATGCAAACAAGCTAAATCTAAAGTGTTGACACATGGTTTATTCACGCCATTACCTATTCCTATTTCACCTTGGATTAATATCTCTATGGACTTTGTGTTAGGATTGGCTAGAACAATGTATGGTAAGGATAACATCTTTGTTGTGGTAGTAGGTTGTAAAAAATGGCTCGTTTTATTCCTTGTGTAAAGACTAATGATGCTTCTCATGTTGCTGATTTATTTGTTAGAGAAGTTGTTAAATTGAATGGTATACCTCGAACTATTGTTAGTGATAGGGATGCTAAGTTTCTAGCCATTTTTGGCGTGTTCTTTGGGAAAAATTGGGAACAAAATTGTTGATTTTCACTTCTTGTCATCCACAAACTGATGGACAAACCGAGGTAGTAAATAGAACCTTTGGAAATATGTTAAGGGCTGTTCTAAAAGGAAATTTAACTTCTTGAGAGGATCACTTGCCTATGTAAAATTTGCTTACAATCGAACTGTTCATTCATCTACTGGATATTCTCCTTTTGAAGTTGTTTATGGATTTAACCCTCGTATACCCATTGACTTATTGTCTTTGCCTACTAATGAGATGGTTAGTCTTGATGGAAAAAAGAAAGTTGATTTGATGAAGACTATTCATGAGCATAAAAGACTCGCAATTGAGAGAAAGAATGAGCAAACAACTTTACGAAGAAATAAAGGTCGAAAACTAGTTATCTTTGAGCCTGGTGATTTGGTTTGGGTTCATATGTGGAAGGAGAGATTTCCTTCAAAAAGGAAGACAAAATTACACCCTAGAGGAGATGGGACATTTAAAGTATTTGAAAGGATTGGAGATAATGCTTAAAATTGGACCTTCCAGGTGAGTTTCAAGTAAGTGCTACTTTTAATGTTGCTAACTTATCCTTGTTTGATGTAGGTTCAATTTCGAGAACGAATTCTTTTCAAGAGGAGGGAAATGATAGCTCCACGGACAAGGATAAAGCTTTAGAAGCACCGAGAAAGTCATTCACAAGGTCTCAAGCTAAGGAGAAGCAAGACAAGGTTGTTGGGCTTCAATGGGAGATCAAGAAGGCGCTAATGGTGGAATAGCTCAAGAATTATGGGGATGATTTAGCTAAGTGCTACACTCATTTCATGGTCCAAGTCCAAGAGGAGGTAGATTGAGGTCCAAACACCAGCCAAAGAGGGCCTAAATTAGGCATCTAAATCACCATAAATCAGCTCAAGGAGACATATGACAAGGAGTTAAAGTTTCTTATTTTATTTCCTAGTTTGTTAGGACATATTTGATACTTTCCTAGGTAGTTAAGATTTTGTCTTTATATTCCTAAGATTATTGGAATTACTTTCCAAGATTGACTTGGTTTATATTTCCTAGAGTTTTAACCTTTTCCTATGGTAGTTGGACTTGTTGTCCAAAGTAGTTTAGGACTTTATTTCCTTAATTTTTAGGTAGAATTTCGTGAGCCCCTCCCTATATAAAGGAGACTTAGACTATTATCAATAAAAATTATGAGATTTTTCTTGCACTCTTGTGTGTGGCTACTCTTGGATTTATTCTTCAACCTTCAAGAATCAACTTAAGGTGGTAAGATTAAATTCTTTCGAAATCTTAGATCACTTCTAGGTATTCAAGAAAGGTGATAAGTTTAGGCTTACTAAAGGGTCAGGTTTTACAATCTATCTCTTGTTTTTAAATCTCTACAAAAGGCGATTAGTTCTTCGTTAGCTAATTGTTGTTGTTAGGATTCAACTTCAAGAATAGACTTCTTGAATTCAAGAAAGTTTAATTCAATCTATCCTTAATTTTTCGTATTTTTTTGTTTCCTTATTTTCTTTTAGTTTCCACACGTTTCTTGATTTTTCTTTAGTAATTCTTGGACCCCTATCATATTGTTATCACCTATCCACAATGACCCAAATTGCATCAAATTTCCTCTGAGTCCGTGGGAGTCGAACAACGAAGTCCATAGTGATACGCTCTCACTTCAACTCAGGAATCTCTATCTGCTGAAGTAACCAACCGGGTCTCTGATGCTCATATTTTACTTGTTGGCAATTCAAACAATGAGCCACATAAGCCACAATATCCTTTTTCATCCTTCTCCACCAATAATGTTGCCGCAAATCCTGGTACATTTTAGCTGCACCTGGGTAAATAGAATACTTAGAACTGTGAGCTTCCTAAAGAATCAACTCATGAAGGCCATCAACATTAGGTACAAATATACGAGCATGAATCCTCAAAACACCGTCATCTCCAACCGTAACCTTCTTGGCACCACCGTGCCGAACTATGTCCCTAAGAAACATCAAATGTGGGTCATCATATTGCCGCTCTCTGATACACTCAATTAAAGAAGACCGAGCGACTGTACAAGCTAAAACACTACCGGGCAAAATATCCAACCTCACAACTTATTAGCCAAAGTCTGAATATCTGAAGCCAACGGTCTCTCGCCGACTGGAATAAATGCAAGGCTGCCCATACTCACCGACTTCCTATTGAGTGCATCGGCCACCACATTGTCATTCCCACGATGATATAATATAGTGACATCATAATCCTTCAACAACTCTAACCATCTCATCTGCCTCAAATTAAGATCCTTTTGCTTGAACAAGTATTGGAGACTACGATGGTCAGTGAAAACCTGACACAGCACACCATATAGATAGTGCCTCCAAATCTTTAATGCATGAACAATGGCTGCCAATTCTAAGTCATGAACAAGATAATTCTTCTCATGACTTTCAACTATCGAGATGCATATGCAATCGCCCTGCCATCCTGCAGCAATATTGATCCAAGTCTAACTCGGGAAGCATCACAATAAACCGTGAAGGAACCCGAACCTGATGGTAACACCAACACCGGTGCTGAAGTCAAGGTTGTCTTGAGCTTCTGAAAGCTCGCCTCACACTTGTACGACCATTTGAATGGACCACCTTTATGAGTCAATTTGGTCATTAGGGATGATATAGATGAGAACCCTTCCACAAAATGACGGTAATAGCCTGCCAAACCCAAGAATCTTCTGATTTCTATGGTTGTGGTGGGTCTAGGCCAGTTCTTGACTGCCTCTATCTTCTTGGGATCTACCTGGATACCCTCTGCTGATACGACATGACCCAAGAAAGCTACTGAATCTAACCAGAACTCACATTTTGAAAACTTGGCATACATCTGATTATCCCTCAAAGTCTGGAGCGCTATACGGAGGTGTTGTTCATGCTCCTCTCGGCTACGGGAATATATTAGAATATCATCAATGAAAACAATTACAAAAGAATCTAGATGAGGCTTGAAAACCCGATTCATCAAGTCCATAAAGGTTGCTGGAGCATTAGCCAAACCAAAGGACATCATCAAAAATTCGTAGTGCCCATACCTCGTCCGAAAGGCTGTCTTAGGAGCATCGGACGCCCTAATCTTCAGCTGATGGTAACCAGATCTCAAATCAATTTTTGAAAATACACTGGCACCCTAAAGCTGATCAAATAAATCATCAATCATCGGCAATGGATATTTATTCTTGATAGTAACTTTATTCAACTGTCGGTAGTCTATACACATCCTCATCGACCCATCCTTCTTCTTCACAAACAAAACTGGTGCACCCCAAGGCGAGACACTGGGTCTAATAAACCTTATCCAACAAGTCTTGCAACTGCTCTTTCAGTTCTTTAAATTCTGGTGGGGCCATCCGATATGGAGGAATAGAAATTGGCTGAGTGCTCGGAGCCACATCAATACAAAAATCAATATCCCTGTCGGGTGGTATTCCCGGCAGGTCTGCAGGAAACACCTCAGGAAACTCACGAACAATAGACATCGAATCTATAAAAGGAATCTCAGCCTCAGAGTCATGAATATGAGCTAAATAATCCAAACACCCCTTTTCAACCATGCGACGAACCTTGGCATAAGAAATCACTTTGTTAGGAGAATGACCAGGAGTCCCTTTCCACTCTAATCGAGGCAACCCTGGCAAGGCCAATGTAACCATCTTGGCCTGACAGTCCAGAATGGCATGATAAGGTGACAACCAATCCATTCTCAATATAACATCAAAATCGACCATGTCAAGAAGCAAAAGGTCTACACTAGTTTCAAGACCCTCAATGACTACTACGCACGAACGATACACGCGATCTACCACAATAGCATCCTCCACCGGTGTAGACACATAAACAGGAGCACTCAAGGAATCATAGGGCACAACCAAATACGAGGCAAAATAGGATGAAACATAAGAATTAGTAGACCCTGAATAATAAAAAATTGAAGCAGTTCTATTGCAAACTGAAATGATACCTGTGATAAGTGATAACAGCATCAGAGGACTCCGCCTCAGGCCTGGCTGGAAATACATATACTCAGGTCTAGGCCCCGCCAACCTGAACTACGTCTCCAGGAGGACCTCTGATAGGTGGACCTCCACCTCTAGCGGGTTGGCCTCCACCTCTAGCGGCCTGACCTCCACCTCTAACAACCTGACCCCTACCTCTTGCTACATGTCCCCTACCCCTGGTTGGCTGGGCAGGCAGTGTTGAAGCTGGTGCCGGAACTATAACACGAGAACCTTGATACTGAAGCTGATTACCTGCATATTTCGGACAAATTCTCCGAACATGCCCATATTCACCACACTCAAAACATCCATCCCGATATGAATACTGACCCTGTCAAACTGGCTGGCCTTGATAATAACTCTGCAGGGGAGGTTCTCTAATAGGAGCTGAAGGAGCAATGTAGACTGGCTGAGCAGAAGGAGGCGTATAAGAACCACGACCAGCTGAATTACCATGTGAAACCTGGAGTGCTGAGTGAAATAGCCTGGAAGACTGGCCTCTGCTAAATGAAATCCCGCCTCTAGATGAGGCACCACTGAATCCACCGGAATGTCGAGGTCTCTTGTCTGACCCCTGACCTCCCATCCCAAGAACCGACTCAACCCTCTTGGCCACATTAGCCGCATCCTGAAAAGAAATCTTGGTCCATGTCTCCTTAGCCATTTGCAACCTGATAGGCTGAGCAAGGCCCTCAATAAACCGCCTGGCCGTCTCTCTCTCTCTCTCTCTCTCTCTCTGTGGGCAACAAAAAAATATCATGCCTAGCCAAATTCACAAAACGATTCTCATACTGGGTGACAGTCATGCTGCCCTGCTGAAGACGTTCAAACTGACGACGGTTCTCCTCTTGAGTAGTAACAAGCAAAAACTTCTCCAAAAAGAGATGCGAAAACTGATCCCAAGTCAAAGCAGGTTATCCAACTGGTCTAGTCAACAAGTAATCCCTCCACCATTTCTTGGCGGAACCAGCCATCTAGAAAGAAGCAAAATCGACCTCGTTGGTCTCCAAAATACCCATATTACGTAGGACCTCATGAAAACTATCTAGATATTACTGAGGATCCTCTGAAGTCTCACCACTGAAATGAGCAGGAAATAACTTGATGAACCTATCCAACCTCAACAAAGAATCGGTGGACATAGTTGTCCCATCAACAGGCGGCACTGCAGCAACCAGCTGAATTACCCCAACTGGATTAGCCGCTGGTGTCTGAACCTAGGGAATGGTATGACCAGGAGTATGAGTAACAGGAGTCTGAATCCCTCCTCCAGCCTGAGATGGGGTCGCTGCCATGGGGAATGTGTCGGTTGGGGCCACACTCTCCATAATGCCCACTAACCGAACCAAAGCGTCCTGAAACATTGGGGTGGCAATAAACCCCTCTAGGACCTGAGCTGGAACCCCCTCATGAATCTCAACCTGGGGCTCCGCAGTTAGGGCTGTTGTTTAAGCAACGGGTTGTGTCCTGCCATTGCCTCGACCTCTAATATGGCCTCGGCCTCTACCCCTAATAGGAGATGCTACTGCTGGAAGACCGGATTGTTGGTCAGCGGAAAAGGAAGCACATGTTCTCGCCATCTGCGAGAGAATAGAAGAGTCCAACCAGTATTTGAGATAACAAGAGTCGCACTATAGAATAGAAATAAAAATGGAGTTGTTTCCTAACTTGATAGCCTCTGAGAGATAAGTATACACGTCTCCGTACCGATATTCAGACTCTATTAAGCTTGTTCGTGAATTGTGAGACCTAAGCAACCTAGTACTTTGATACCAACTTTGTCACGACCCAAATTCTCAACCATAGAGATCGTGATGGCGCCTAATACCACACTTGCTAGGCAAGCCAATGTTAGAACTTATTTAATTAATTTCTATTAAAGTCCATTTAATTATAACAAAAAAATTCAAAAATAATCTAAATTTATTAATTCCAATGCGTAAATTCACGAATAGAATAATAAATGAATAAATAAGTTGAGCCACAGACTAAATATAAAACTATAAGACTACCCCAGGGTCTGGTGTCACAATTCACGAACCACTAAGAATACTACAAATACTGGGCTGAAAGAATTATGTATTTGTTTTGAATGTAATAAAACAGTGTCTATAAAATTAAGAGAAGACTCTAGGAATCTGTGGACGCCAGCAGATCCATCTCGTGTCTCCGAATGATGATGTCGGCTACTAAGATCTCCTAATGCTGGATGGTACCTGGATCTGCAAAAAAGAGTGCATAGTGTAGTATCAATACAACTAACTCCAAATAATGAGTAAGTGTCGAGCCTAACCTCGACGAAGTAGTGACGAGGCTAAGGCGGGGCAATTATAACTTGACTTGTAACATTATAATTTATATATAGTAAAGCAAGAAAGAAATTCTAAACAAAACAAGAGCAATAAACTATAACAATAAATAAAATAACTCAGTTACCTTTTCCAGGCCTCAGCTATAACCAAATTCTCACATAAGTTTCCAAATTTCCGAAATTTGCTTTAAAATAGAAGTAAGTGTAAAATACAAAAAAAATAGTAGAGTAAAACAGTAACTTTGCAAATCTTTATTTTTTTGGAAAATCAGTAAAACATAAGTGTCCTCCCTTATTGCTCATTGTTGCGGCGTGGAACCCGTTCCCACCTGTCCACTCTTATTGCTCCTCTCGATATATGTCACCCTTATTACACTTGTTGCGGCGTGCAACCCGATCCCACCTGTCCACCCTTATCACTCCTTGTTGCGGCGTGCAACCCGCTCCCACCAGACATATCATATCAGTTTATTTATTTGTGAAAATTTTCAAAATTCAGGCCAAGCCTTTCACAACATTTTTGTCTCAACAATTGTAAACAGAAACGGTACAACTCATAAACTTCATCAATTATCATTTTGTAATGAAACCAACCGGAACATATATATAAATATCGTAACACTGTCATCTAGCTCAATCTTTATGTATCAAAACAAAACCAAGGGAACAAACCAACACTTCTAAAATACTTGAAACAATACTTGACAATAATTTAATGAAACCAAATAGCCATGTAAGCCTCAATGGTCATAAAACAGTTGAGCCAGGAAGCAAATAATTGGAAACGGGGAAGGGATCATGTTAAACAAACAATTTGGTGGTGCATAGATACTCGTCATCTCACATATACATACCACACATGCAATTTCACATAACAATCAAGTTGGGGGTTCCTATTCCCTCAAGTCAAGGTTAAACCAAGCACTTACCTCGATCTCACAAGCAAATCACTGCTCTAGCATTGTCTTTCCTCTAGAAGTTTCTTCTAATCCGCTCGAATCTAATCACAATTGGTTTAATGTCATCAATTCTAGCCTAAAGGAATCAACTTTATTGAAAAACTGTGATTTTCCTACGTTTTCTTATCAAAATACAAAAATCGACCCCGGACCCGCTTGGTCTATACTCGAGGTTCGGACCATAATCCGTTTACCCAATTTCCCCCGAACCCGGATATGCAATTAGTTTTGGAAGCCGACCTCAATTCGAGATCTAAATCCCCAAATTTTGAAATTCCTAAGTTCTATCCAAAAACCCAATTTTTAGCATGAAAACTCTAGAATTTTGTTTGTAATCTTGTTAAAAGTTGTTAATGATTGAAAAGAATTAGTTGGAGATCACTTACTAGGTTTGTAGAAGTTTGGTCTTTGGAAAATTTCTTATGGAGGTTTAGGGTTTGAGAGAATTGAAAAAGAAGTGAAAAACCCGTCAAAAATCTGATTTCACTGGTCGCGGGTCTCGCATTTGCGAAACCTTCGATTTTTGGAAGTTATCGCATTTGCGATAAATTTGTCGCATTTACGACATTTCGCTGCCTCGCAATTGCGAACCAGAATCTCGCATTTGCGAGATTTGGGGCTGGCCCAGGACTTCGCAAATGCGAAGACTGATCTCGCAAATGCGAGATCAGAGGCCTGCAACACCAGATCTTTACCTTTTAGGAAATTTTCTAAGTCTAGACACTCTGTTGCCTACCCGAAAGTCACCCGAGCCCTCGAGGCTCCAAACCAAACATGCACACAAGTCTAAAAATATCATACAAACTTGCTCGTTCGATTAAATCATCAAGATAACATCAAAATCTATAGATTTAACCTCAAAACGCAAGATTTCCTCAAGAACACTCAAATTTCAAACATTTCAACCGGATGTCCGAATCACATCAAATCAACTCTGATTCTCATCAAATTTCACAAATAGGACTTAAATATCATAACAAACCTATTCCGGGCACCGGAACCAAAATACGTGTAACGACCCGACCGGTCGTTTTGCGTATTCGGACACCGATTCCCCCAAATAATACTTTATGTAGCGGCTTATCGTGATTTGTGACTTGCGGGGACGGGTGGTTCGGGATTTGGAAGTGTTTAGAATAGTATAGGAACACTTTGTTCCTTAAGGTTGGCTTTTAAAGCCAAGTTTGACTTCGGTCAATATTTTGAGTAAATGACCTCGGAATCGAGTTTCGACAATTCCAGTAGCTTCGTATGATGATTTCGGACTTGTACGTATGTCCGGAATGGGGTTTGGACGACCAGAGAGCGTTTCAGCGCCAAATAGCGAAATAGAGTTTCCTTAAGTTTGAAATTTGGTTTGGAATGTGATTTTGTGTTATCGAGGTCCGAATGGAATTCCGAGACCGGGAATAGTTCCATTATGTCATTCATGACTTGCCTGCAAATTTTGGTGTCATTCCGAGTGGTATAGGTCGGTTCGGCGCATTGAAACCGAATTCAAGAACTTAGAAATTCTTAAGTTTGATTCTAGGGGTTTTGAGGGGTGATTTTGAGATTTAGCGTTGTTTTGGGTGTTCCGAAGGCTCGAGCGAGTCCGTATTATGAATAAGGACTTGTTGGTATAATTGCATGGGGGCTCGGGTGGGCCCAGGTGCCTCCCGGACATCAAACGGAGCCAAAACCAGCAGCTTCTGCTGCTGGTGCACCAGATCTGGTGTGACCGCAGGTGCGGTTGCCCAGGTCGCAGGTGCGAGACCGCCCCTGTGGTCAAGGCTCCGCAGGTGCGACCTTTGGCACGCAGGTGCGAGACTGCAGGTGCGGTCCTCGAGCCACAGGTGCGAGATCACTGGAGGCAGTGATCTCATTTAATACGGGATTTTGCAATTTTTCACCATTTCTTCTCCTCCATTGGCGATTTTGAGAGCTTTCAAGAGGGTATTCGGCCTAGCTACTAAGAGGTAAGTAAATTCTATTTAAATGTTAGATTATTACACCAAAACTTAGGTAGATTAACATCTAATTAGTGGAAATCAAAGGGGTTAGAGTGAAAACCTAGGGTTGATGAACTTTAGGGAATTTCACCACTTTTCTACCATGAAATCATATAAAAATTATATATTAATGAACCTTAGGCTATGGGTGAGTGTTATCTTCGAAAATATCTGGAATCCGAGCATGTGGGCCCGGGGGTAATGGTGAATTTACTAAATAAGTAGGAGAATTTCCATACTTTGAGCATGCATTGACATATTTATATATTATTTGACTAGTTTCGGGTCCTCGGGTGTAAGGTTTGGAGTTTCGGGCGCGTTCTTGGCCGGGAAGTTGATCCTATGCGAGGTGAGTCTCTTTTCCAACCTTGTAAGAGGGAACTGTCCCCATAGGTAAATGTAAACGATTGAATTGTCCTTATTTGCGGGGGCTACGTACGCGCAAAGTGATGAGAGTGCGTGCGTAGCTACTACTTTGTTTTGTCGGGTAGAAATTAGAATTTCACAAGCATGCCTCTATGTGCCTTACCTGCATCTTTACTTGTGTTCCTGGTTGCTCATTATCCTTGAAATTGACATGAGAAATTCGGAAGCTATGTGTAAGTTAAGTGCATAAATCCTTGAATTTAAGAATAATCCATGATAAATTCCTGAATTTCCTGATAATTCTGTGTATGTCTACGAGCACCCGTGTCGCATTTATAGCTCGTGAGCGGGGTAGCCTTATATTTATGTCAACCGCGTCGCATGATCGATTCGCGAGCGGAGTAATAGATGCATTTATGGCTCGTGCCGCTCGACCCTCAGTAGTTCACATTTAAATTTCTGCATCGCTTCGGCCGTACGCCTCGGCATTTTATATGCTATGTGCTTGATTGAGAGTCTTATTATTATTCTTACCAATTAAATTGTTCTGTGAGAAAGAAACTTGTGATTTATTTTTGTTTTGTTCAATATTGTTACTTGGCCCTTGCAGGGAGATTGTTATCTTTGTAAACGGATGCTTCATGTCTACTTGTTTTCCATAAATGATTATTACTGTTTAGATTCATTAGATCATATTTTTGATGATGACCCTAGTGAGTAACATGTCTACCTCTCGTCACTACTTCTTCGAGTTTAGACGGGATACTCACTGGGTACATATTTGTTTATATGTACTCATGCTATACTTCTGTACTTAAATGTACAGGTTCTGAGGTTGTTGCACCTGGTCACCATTCGGGTGTTCGTCGCTGAGAGTACTACCGAGATTTGACTACACGGTGAATTTCTCTTCCTGGCGTTCTGCAGCGGCACTGTGGAGTTTCTATCATTTATGGGATATTCTTGTCTACCCCCTTTCAGACAGTTGTACATTCATTTTGTCTGTTTGTATATTCCACTAGTCGCTTGTGGACTTGTGACACTAGGTCTTGGCACATGTAGTTGATTCACTAGTATTATACTACTCTGTTTTATGCTGGCAGACAATTTTTGAATTACTTTAAATTACATTGCCTTGTTTCCTAACCTTTATTTAAGGACTGCTTAAATTAAAACTGGATAAGTATTCGAAAATCTCATTTGTTTAAGTAATTTCGTTAGTAACTAGTGTTGGCTTGGCTAACTTCGGTGTTGGGCGCCATCACGACCTGAGTAGGAATTCGGGTCGTGACAATACGGGTCTGATATCATTAATTTCACATATTATTTTATTTCTTTATTTCTTTAAATAACCAACTATCACGACCCGTTTCCGAGTTGTGATGGCGCCTGTCGTGGAACCAGGCTAGCCAACCGCTACAACAATACTCAATTCATTTACTAGAGAAATTTACTCATTATTGGCTCAACTCATAGAAATACGAAAATTTTAATCATTTAAACAGTCTAATGGAAGAAAATAGGCTCCAACAATCAATCTAGGATCTGGAGTCACGCAATCATGAGCTACTAACATGAATATAACTGAGAAATAATACTGAAGTCTTAAGTTTCCAATTTCTAATACAGGAGGGAAAATAAGGAAAGGAGGGACGGGACAGCGAACGCCAGCTGCTACCTCGTCGGCTCTGAGGGATAAGCTGCTCTCACCGATCCGTGTCAAATCTCGGTGCACCTGGATCTGCACACACAGTGTGCAGGTAAGTAACCAAAATAACCTACGGTATGAGGAGGTAGTGACGAACTCGACCTCCGTAAATAAATAGTGCAAATAATGAAAACTCCAGAAATAATCGAGAATATCAGTGACAATCATGTTATGTAAATGACCCTGGAAAACTTAGTAAAAATCCGGGAATAACAAATGAATGTCATGTATATAGCATGCAGCTCTCACAGGTGGTCCTCTCGGTACACATGGTTGGCCATTGTCCCAGGGAGATCCATCCCGTAACATGTACGACGTGGTGACTCAGTCACTAAGTACCGAGGGAGCAGGCCAATTCAGCCTTTCGGAGAAATCCATCTCCGAGATATCATACTCATCCATAATCTGTACCAGGGAAATCCATCCCTCCATATCTCATAAACAGTATCTGTGTCAGGGAAATCCATCCCTCTGTATCTCATATCGCGGACAAATCCATGTCCAGGGAAATCCATCCCTCAATAACTGTGCGCTCACTGGGGGTGTAAAGACTCCGGAGGGGCCGCCAAGGATATGGCCCAAGCGCTATATATATATCAAGCCCACGAAGGGTATATCATCTCAACATTCGGCTCTAGGCCCATACTCAGTCAGAATTACCAGTCTCCTCACAACACTCTCATTATGTAAACAACCCAAACATGGCAATGCATGATAAATCAATGATTTCTGAGACTTAAATATGAATACATGTGTAATAACAGGACTGAGCATGTACAAGTAAGGTTCACAATAG
>ML298535.1:100360-120153 GCA_005239495.1 Nicotiana undulata | reverse complement strand
GGGGTAATCAACCAGTTTTAAACAAAAGCAGTCATAATGAGGTGTGAGTCCAAAATATGCATGCATGTAAGGACATAATCTACACAAATACTACGTGTGTGCCAGGAACTAGTGTCACGAGTATCACAGGCATACTAACTGGATATACAAAAGATAGAATATACAAATCCCACTATCTGAAATAAATAGACGGGAACATAAGCAAAAGGAACTCCATGGTGCTACCTGAGGATCGCCAGGAGAAGCAGCTCACCGTGAAGTCAGGTCCGCTACAGTCAATATCTAGCTCCGGTATGATAACCAGATGCACCAGCCTCAGAACTATTACAGTTAAGTACAGAAGTGCAGCATGAGTACATAAATAAATATGTACCCAGTGAGTATCCCGTCTAATCTCGAAGAAGTAGAGACGAGAGGTCGACTTGACACTCACTAAGGTCCAATAGTATAATATATGACAGGATATAACGAAATACAGTAGGCATGTAAGACAGTGAGCAGCAAATGCATATCAAGCACAGAAATCCAGGTAACTACTGAAAATGAATAACAATGTCCACTTTCCTTTCCCCCAAATATCTGTCAAGCCAATATCCATGAAACAGTACTAAATAGTCATGCACACACAGGAATAAGACAACCGGCAAGAGCCGTAAGGGAGACATCTAAGTACTGTTTGGTCGTAAAGCTTCCCCCGCTCGCGAATCATACCTGTGACTCGGGTGCTGACACATATATACCGAATTATCATAAAGCTTCCCCCGCTCGCGAATCATACATGCGACTCAGGTGCTGACATATATTTATACCGAATTATCATAAAGCTTCCCCCGCTCGCGAATCATACCTGCAACTCGGGTACTGACACATATATACCTAATTATATTAAAGCTTCCCCTGCTCGCGAATCATACCTGTGACTCGGGTGTTGGCACATATATATATACAAAATTGCCAATAAGCTTAGTGGAGGCTATACTCGTAACAGGGATTAATTAACTGGAAATTTAGATGCAACTTCTACCATTTTCATGCTAGTCCAAATAATGAGCAACTCAAAGTACGCCTAAAGATACATATAAGGCACATAAAAGCATGCTTGTGAGCCCTAAAACTACCCGACATGGAATAATAGTCGCTACGTACGGACTCTCATCACTTGGTACACACGTAGCCTCCAATACAATTACACACAACATATAGAACACCTATGGGGACAATTCCCTCTTACTAGGTTAGAAAGGAGACTTTCCTCGTGTCGAATCTACCTCTCGGACCAAGGATGCGCCTGACACTCCGAACTCTACACCCGAGGACTCGCAACTAGCCAAATATTGTACAAGTATATCAATTCATGTTCAAAGTAGGGAAATTATCCTATTTGTTCAATAATTTCAACATTCTTGAAGAATTTCCAAAATTCAACCCCGGGACCGCACGCTCGAATTCTGAAGATTCTCGAAGGAATCACTCACCCATAGTCTAAGGGTCATTAATATACGATTTCTACTTGAATTCATAGCAATAAATGAGTAATTCATCAAATTCCTCAAGAACCCTAAGTTATTACCCAAATCTTGGTTTTCCACCAATTTAGTCGTAAATTTAACTAGTAATTCATGAATTAAAACTAACTTTAGGGTGGAATTAACTTACCTTATAGTGGTTGGTCGTGGAGTCCTTATTCAAAGCCCTCAAGGTCTTACAATGGAGGAAAAATGAGAAAGAAAGTGAAGACTCCCGTATTTAATAAACATACTGCCTGGCCTACAGTGATTCCGCACCTGCGGTCTCGCGCCTGCGAGCAAAAGCTCGCACCTGCAGAGCTGGACGAGTGGGACTGGGGTCGCACCTGCAGAGGGGAGACTTCACCTGCGACTCCGCTCCTGCGGACCTTTGTCCCCACTTGCGAGAAAGGAGGGCCTCACCTGGGGCCGCACCTGCGATGCTTGGGACCGCAGGAGAGGTCCCGCACTTGCGACTGGGCAACCGCACCTGCGTTCACACCAGATCAGGTGCACCAGCAGTTGCATCAGCTGGTTTTTAGCCCCGTTTGGTGCCCGAGAGGCACCTGGTCCCATCCGAGCCCTCGTCCAAATATACCAACAAGTCCCAAATAATAATACGGAGTCGCTCGAGCCTTCGGAACACTCAAAACAATGCTAAAACTCAAAATCACACCCCAAAACCCCTAGAATCATATTTAAGTTCTTGATTTCCATAACAATGCGCCGGACCGACCTATACTGCTCGGAATGACACCAAATTTTACAGGCAAGTCATAAAAAATGACATAACAGAACTATTCCCAGTCTCAAAATTCTGTTCAGACCTTGATAATATAAAATCACGTTCCAAACAAGATTTCAAACTTAAGGATATTCTTATTTCTATATTGGGCGCCGAAATGCTCCCGGGTCATCGAAAACCCGTTCCGAACATATGTCCAAGTCTGAAATCATCATACAAAGCTAATGGAACTGTCGGAACTCAATTCTGAGGTCGTTTGCTCAAAATGTAACTTGGTCAAAAAAGGCCACCCTTAAGGAACCAAGTGTTCCTATAACACTCTAAACACATCCAAATACCAAACCACCCGTCCCCGCAAGTCATAAATCACAAGAAGACGCTATGGGAAGTCTCATTTAGGGGAAAAGGGTCCTAATACGCAAAACGACCGGTCGGGTCGTTACACTCTCCCCCTCTTAAACAAAGGTTCGTCCTCGAACGGGTCTAGAATCGTACCTAATGTGTTGAATAGGTGTGGATATCTGCTCCGCATGTCCCCCTCGGACTCCCAAGTCGCCTCCTCAACTGGTTGGCCCCTCCACTGGACCTTCACGGCAGAAACTCTCTTGGACCTCAACTGGCGGTCCTACCTATCAATAATAGCAACTGGCTCCTCCTCGTAGCCCAACTTCTCATCCAACTAAATAGTGCTGAAATCAACCACGTGAGAGAAGTCGGCGCGGTACCTCCGGAGCATGGACACGTGAAAGACCGGATGAACTACTGATAAACTGGGAGGTAAAGCAAGCTCATAAGCAACCTCTCCGACTCGCCTCAACACCTCAAAAGGACCTATAAATCTTGGGTTGAGCTTGCCCTTCTTCCCGAATCTCATAATGCCCTTCATCGGTGAAACCTTCAGCAAAACCTTATCTCCCTCCATAAATGCTACATCACGCGCCCTCTGATCCGCGTAACTCTTCTGTCTGGACTAAGCTGTGCAGAGCCTCTCCTGAATTAACTTCACCCTCTCCAAAGTATCTCTCACCAGATCAGTGCCATATAACTTGGCCTCGCCAGGCTCAAACCACCCGATAGGAGAACGACACCGCCGACCATACAAAGCCTCAAATAAACCCATCTCGATGCTGGACTGATAACTATTATTGTACGCAAACTCAACCAAAGGCAAGAACTGGTCCCACTGACCTCCGAAGTCAATCACACAAGCCTGAGCATATCTTCCAATATCTGAACTGTACGCTTCGACTGGCCATCAGTCTGAGGGTGCAATGTTGGGCTGAGATCTATCTGAGTGCCCATCTCACTATGCAATGATCTCCAAAAGCGCGAGGTGAACTGAGGACCTCGATCGGATATAATGGACACGGCACACCATGCAACTCCCGAATGTAGATCTGGGCTAGCCTCTCAAAAGTGTAAGTAGTAGCCACTGGAATGAAATGCGCCGATTTGGTCAGTCGATCCATAATGACCCAAATCGCGTCAACCTCCGCAAAGTCCGAGGCAACCCAACCACGACCATAGTGATGCTCTCCCACTTCCACTCAGGAATGGGCATCTGCTGAAGTAGGCCTCTCGGCCTCTGATGTTCGTACTTAACTGCTGGCAATTAAGACACCTCGCCACATACTCCACAATGTCTTTCTTCATCCGCCTCCACCAGTAATGTTGCTTCAAATCACGATACATATTTGTAGCACCTGGATGAATAGAATACCGATAACTGTGCACCTCCATTAGAATCCTCTCCCTCAGGCCATCAACATTAGGAACACACAAACGACCCTGGAGTCACAGAACACCATCCTCGCCCATAGTAACCTCCTTGGACCTACCCTGGACCACTGACTCCCGAAGCTATGCTAAGCACGGATCATCGAACTGTCAAGCCTTAATCTCTCCCAGTAGCGAAGACTAAGCAACTACATGTTCAAGAACTCGATGAGGCTTCGAAAGGTCTAATCTCACCAGGCGATTAGCCAAAGACTGAATGTCCAAGGCTAGAGGTCTCTCCCCAGCTGCAATATAGGACAAGCTACCCATACTCTCTGCCCTCTTGATCAAGGCATCCGCTACCATATTTGCCTTGCCCGGATGATAAAGAATGATGATATCATAGTCCTTCAACAACTCAAGCCACCCGCGTTGCCTCAAATTAAGATCCCTCAGCTTGAACAAGTGCTGCAAACTGCGGTGGTCTGTATAAACCTCACAAGACACTCCATACAAGTAGTGACTCCAAATCTTCAAGGCATGAACAATTGCCGCTTACTCCAAGTCGTGCACATGGTAATTCTTCTCATGAATTTCAGCTGGCACAAAGCATAAGCAATAACTCTCCTGTCCTACATCAACACACATCCCAACCCAACGCGTGAAGCGTCGCAATACACGGTATACATCCCAGAACAGGAAGGCTATGTCAGAACTGGTGCTGAGGTCAATGCTGACTTGAGCTTATGAAATCTCGCCTCACACTCGTCGGACCATTGAAACTGGGCATTCTTTTGAGTCATTCTGGTCAATGGAGCTGCAATAGAAGAGAACCCCTCCACGAATCGACAGTAATAGCCCGGTAGGACGCGGCCAACTCTTAACTGCCTCAATCTTCTAAGGATCAACCTTGATACCCTCTCCGGATACCACATGCCCCAAGAATGCCACGGAATCTAACTAGAACTCACACTCGAAGAACTTAGCATATAACTTCTGTTCCCGCAAGGTCAGGAGCACAACTCTCAAATGCTGCTCATGATCACCCAGGCTCCGCGAATAGATCAAGATGTCATCAATGAAGACAATGACAAAGGAATCAGTATACAGCCTGAACACCCTATTCATCAAGTCCATGAATGCTGCTGGAGCATTAGTCAAGCCAAAGAACATCACCAGGAACTCATAATGACCATATCTGGTACGAAATGCAGTCTTCGGAACATCCGAGGCCCGAATCTTCAACTGATGATAACCCGATCTCAAATCATTCTTAGAAAACAAACGAGCCCCCTGCAACTGGTCAAACAAATCATCGATGCGCGACAGAGGATACTTGTTCTTAATGGAAACCTTATTCAACTGGCAGTAATCAATACACATTCGCATAGACCCATTATTTTTCTTCACGAATAGAACTGGAGCACCCCATGGAGATACACTCGGCTTGATGAACCCCTTAGCCAAAAACTCCTCAAGCTTCTCCTTAACTCCTTCAACTCCTTAGGAGCCATACGGTACGGGGAAATGGAAATAGGCTGAGTATCTGGAGCTAAATCAATGCAGAAATCAATGTCTCGATCTGGAGGCATGCCTGGAAGATTTGAAGGAAATACATTGGAAAACTCTCGAACAAATGGCACTAAATCAATAGTTGGGGACTCGGCGGTGGTGTCCCGCACATAAGCAAGGTAAGCTAAACAACCCTTCTCGACCATACGCTGAGCCTTCATGAAGGAAATGACCCGGCTGGATGCACTAACTGAGGAACCTCTCCACTCCAGCCTAGGAGACTCAGGCATGGCTAAAGTAACTGTCTTGGCATGGCAATCCAGTACAACATGATAAGGAGATAGCCAATACATGCCTAGAATAACCTCGAAATCAACCATGTCGAGCAATAAAAGGTCCACTCTGGTCTCGAACACACAGAAGACTGATGGACCCGGTCTACGACCACAGAATCGCCCACAGGGGTGGACACATATATAGGAGACCCCAAAGACTCACGAGGAACATCCAGAAAATGAGCAAATAGGGCCGAAACATACGAATAAGTGGATCCTGGATCAAATAATGTTGAAGCCTCTCTACCACACACTGAGATAATACATTTGATCACGGCGTCTGAGGCCACTACATCTGATCTGGCCGGAATAGCATAAAATCTAGCTGGAGCACCTAAAGACTGAGCTCCCCCAGAGTGAACAGGGGCTAACTGACCCCCTCCTGACTGGCCTCCCCCTCTAGGACGACCCATGCCGACCTGTCCTCCACATCTAGGTGGCCGGACTACTGGTGCTGAACCCATAGGATGATAACCATGCTGCACTATTTTGTCCCGAAACCTGGGACAAGCCCTCCTCACGTTGCCTAAATCCCCGCACTCGTAACATCTCACAGGTGGCATATCCTGATGTACCGAAGAAAGAGAATCCTGAATGGCCGGAGAGCGTTGTGAGCCCTCTAGCATAACACTGAAATAAGAACCGGAGGATCTCTGGCGACTGGAGTAACCACTGGGTGAACTATGAATAGCTGGGGGACGGTAGGAGCGCTCTGACATGGTGCTGAACTGAGGCCTCACTGTAACACCTCGAGGAGGTAGTAGAGGTGCTGAATATGAAGGCCTGCTGGGCTGACCACCCCCAAACTGACCTCTGTTCCTAGCTGGGGCATCCCTGAAATCTCCGGAGAACCTATCCCTCTTATCCTGCTGACCCTGATCCCTGCTCCTCGACCGATAACCCTCGATCCTACGAGCAATCTCTACCACGAGCTAATAAGAAGTACCCATCTCCACCTCTAGGGCCATGGTGGCTCTAATACCTGGATGCAACCTAGCTACGAATCTTCGCACTCTCGCAGCATCTGTGGGTAGTATCATAAGTGCATGGCGTGACAGCTCTGAAAATCTGGCCTCATAATCTATCACTGACATCTGTCCCTTCTCTAGCTGCTCAAACTCACGCTGCAGCTCTTCCCTCTCATAGGGTGTAATATATTTGTCTAAGAACATTTGCGTGAACTTTTCCCAAGTGACAAGAGGAGAATCTACTGGCCTGCTGAGTATATAGGACTGACACCACCTGCGAGCTCTGCCCTCTAACTGAAATATGGTGAAATCCACTCCATGGGACGCTAGGATCCTCATGTTGTGCAGTCTGTCCCTGCACCTACCAATGAAGTCCTGGGAATACTCACCCCGCTTACCCCCAAAGACTAGAGGGCGCAATTGGGTCCATCTGTCCAACATCTTCTGATGATCGCCATCCGCAACTGGTCTACGCTCAGGTGTTGCTGCTACAGGCTGAACCCCACCGACGGGCAGTGTACCCGGGGTATGATGTACTGCTGCTGTCTGACCAGCGGCCTGGGCGGTAGGGGTCTGGACTCCCCCTCCCGCCTGAGAAGTGGCAGGATCTGCTGGAAATAAACCAGCCTGGGACATAGTGTCCATAAACCTCATCATACGGCCCATGACCTCCTGGAAGCCTGGTGCCGTCACGAAGTCCACTGGAGCAGGAGCTACTGGAGGCACCTCGTCCTGCTCCTCTATGATAGTGTCCCCTGGTGGCACAACCAGGATAGCTCTAGGACGCCCTCGTCCCCTACCTCGGGCCGGTGCCCTCCCTCTGCCTCTACCACGACCTCGGGCGACAGGGGTAGCGGCATCTCCTGGATCAGGAACATCGGATGCGCGCGTCCTCACCATCTGTGAGAGAATAGAAGAATGAGTTTGAGAACATCATCGATTGCACGATAGAATATGAATAAAGAGAAGTTTTCTAACTCCCTATAGCCTCCTGAAGATAATTACAGACGTCTCCGTACCGATCCGCAAGACTCTACTGGGCCTGCCCGTGACTCGTGAGACTTAAGTGAACCTAGGGCTCTGATACCATGTTGTCACGACCCAAAATCCTAACTTAGGTCATGATGGCGCCCAACAACGGGGTCAGGCAAGCCAACATTTAAACTACTACGGTTCCTTCTCATTTGCCTTAGACATATCAATATATATACTAAGTTACAAGGCTTGGATTATTAAACAATTAAGGGTCATCAACCAGTTTTAAACAAAAGCAGTCATAATGAGGTGTGAGTCCAAAATATGCATGCATGTACGGACATAATCTACACAAATACTACGTGTGAGCCAGGAACTAGTGTCACGAGTATCACGGGCATACTAACTGGATATACAAAAGATAGAATATACAAATCCCACTGTCTGAAATAAATAGACATGAACATAAGCAAAAGAAACTCCATGGTGCTGCCTGAGGATCGCCAAGAGAAGCAGCTCACCGTGAAGTCAGGTCCGCTACAGTCAATATCTAGCTCCGGTCTGATAACCAGATGCACCAGCCCCAGAACCTGTACAGTTAAGTACAGTAGTGCAGCATGAGTACATAAATAAATATGTACCCAGTGAGTATCCCGTATAATCTCGAAGAAGTAGCGACGAGAGGTCGACTTGACACTCACTAAGGTCAAACAATATAATATATGATAGGATATAACGAAATACAGTAGGCATGTAAGACAGTGAGCAGCAAATGCGTGTCAAGCAAAGAAATCCAGGTAACTACTGGAAATGAATAACAATGTCCACTTTCCTTTCCCCCAAATATCTGTCAAGCCAATATCCATGAAACAGTACCAAATAGTCATGCGCACACAAGAATACGACAACCGACTGGAGTCGTAAGGGAGACATCTAAGTACCGTTTGGTAGTAAAGCTTCCCCCGCTCGCGAATCATACCTACGACTCGGGTGCTGACACATATATACCGAATTATCATAAAGCTTCCCCCGCTCGCGAATCATACCTGCGACTCGGGTGCTAACACATATATATACCAAATTATCATAAAGCTTCCCCCGCTCGCGAATCATACCTGCGACTCGGGTGCTGGCACATATATACCTAATTATATTAAAGCTTCCCCTGCTCGCGAATCATACCTGCAACTCGGGTGTTGGCACACATATATATATATATATATATATATATATATATATAAAATTGCCAGTAGTCTTAGTGGAGGCTATACTCGTAACAGGGATTATTTAACTGGAAATTTAGATGCAACTTCTACCATTTTCATGCTTGTCCAAATAATGAGCAACTCAAAGTACGCCTAAAGATACATATAAGGCACATAAAATCATGCTTGTGAGCCCTAAAACTACCCGGCATGGCATAATAGTCGCTACGTACGGACTCTCGTCACTTGGTACGTACAAAGCCCCACACAATTCCCTCTTACAAGGTTAGAAAGGAGACTCACCTCGTGTCGAATCTATCTCTCGGACTAAGGATGCGCCCGACACTCCGAACTCTACACCCGAGGACTCGCAACTAGCCAAATATTGTACATGTATATCTATTCATGTTCAAAGTAGGGAAATTATCCTATTTATTCAGTAATTTCAACATTCTTGAAGAATTCCCAAAATTCAACCCGGGCATGCACACTCGAATTCCGAAGATTCTCGAACGAATCACTCACCCATAGTTTAAGGGTCGTTAATATACGATTTCTACTTGAATTCATAGAAATAAATGAGTAATTCATCAAATTCCTCAAGAACCCTAAGTTAGTACCCAAATCTTGGTATTCCACTAATTTAGTCGTAAATTTAACTAGTAATTCATGAATTAAAACTAACTTTAGGGTGGAATTAACTTACCTTACAGTGGTTGGTCGTGAAGTCCTTATTCAAAGCCCTCAAGGTCTTACAATGGAGGAAAAATGAGAAAGAAAGTGAAGACTCCTGTATTTAATGAACACACTTCCTGGCCTACAATGATTCGGCAACTGCGGCTCGAGGACCGCACATGCGGTCTCGCTCCTGCGAGCAAAAGCTCGCACCTGCGGAGCTGGACGGGCGGGGCTGGGGTCGCACCTACGGAGGGGAGACCTCACATGCGGCTCCACTTTTGCAGATCTTTGTCCGCACCTGCGAGAAAGGAAGGCCGCACCTGGGGCCTCACCTGCGATGCTTGGCACCGCAGGAGCGGTCACACCAGATCAGGTGCACCAGCAGTTGCATCAGCTGGTTTTTAGCTCTATTTGGTGCCCGAGAGGCACCTGGGCAAACCTAAGCCCCCGTCCAAATATACCAACAAGTCCCAAATAATAATACAGACTCGGTCGAGCCTTCAGAACACTCAAAACAACGCTAAAACTCAAAATCACACCCCAAAACCCATAGAAACATAACTTAAGAACTTCAAGTTCTTGATTTCTATAACAATGCGCTAGACTGACCTATAATGCTCGGAATTACACCAAATTTTGCAAGCAAGTCATAAATGACATAACAGAACTATTTCCGATCTCGGAATTCTGTTCGGACCTCGATAACATAAAATCAAGTTCCAAACCAGATTTCAAACTTAAGGAAATTCGTATTTCTATATTGGGCGCCGAAATGATCCCGGGTCATCGAAAACCCGTTCCGAACATACGCCCAAGTCCAAAATTATCATACAAAGCTAATGGAACTATCGAAACTCAATCCGAGGTCGTTTGCTCAAAATGTTGACCGAAGTCAAACTTGGCTAAAAATGCCATCCTTAAGGAACCAAGTGTTCCTGTAGCACTCTAAACACTTCCAAATCCCGAAACACCCGTCCCCTCAAGTCATAAATCACAAGAAGCCGCTATGGGAAGTCTCATTAGGGTAACGAGGTCCTAATACGCAAAACGACCGATCGGGTCGTTACAATTATACACAAATAAAAAATAAGAGGTAGGGGAAACTTCCCTGAAATATTTTCATGTTTCCGAGAACTTATGAAATCTACCCCAAATTCTGAATTCATTCTTTGTTTTCTCTCATTGATATTATTTGTGGAGCTCATTAAGCCAAAATCTTCCGAGGATATCTTCAAGACCCGCTCTTTTATTTCTTTCTGGGCCTCTTTTTGAGTGGTGAATTGTTCTTGTATGATCATCGTCAACTTATTCCTGCATTGTTTCAAAAGATCAATCCATGTATCTTCCTATAAATTACCAAAAATAAAATCCACATGATCAATGTTAGAATAAGAAAGAAGAAAAGTCATGTGAATATTTCTGTGGTCTGTCCAAGACCATTTGTTTTTCATTCTCTTCTACTAATGGTTGCAAATGTGGAAAGGTGGATGGGGGTTTGAACTCTTCTTTTATTGCTTCAAAATCAACCAAAGCCTTATATTCCATCGTCTCAATTGAATAAGAGTGTTCTTGTAGAGTAGAAAGTTCTCTTTGAGGATACTCATCCTCTTGGATAGGCTCATTCTCACAGGGTATTTCCTCGATATATTCACCCTCACACCACAATGAGTATTCTGAAAGTAAACTTACTATTTGACTCACTTGCATTGTTAGGTTGTAAATGGCTTCACCATCTTGTGCAAGTCTCTCTTCCACACTATTCATGAACTTATACATAAGCTCTTCTAAACTGACAATCTGCTCTTGAGGTGGTTGTCTCACCTTGCTCTCATTCCAGTCATAATAAGGGTATTCATCCCAACCAGATTTATGACTTTGCCCATAGGATACCTCATACTTGTATCGACTAGAAATAGAGTGAGATTGTTCAAAAGATGAGCCATATGAAGAATACTTGTCTGCTTGACAGTCATCTCATAGATGATTTCCACTACATTTAAAACAAATACCAGACTTATGATAATGTTTAGTTGCTAACTCTTTAAATATTTTCTTAGGGTGGTTGTACTCCATCTTCAACACCAAAAAATATTTTAAACACTACTAATTACCAATCCCCAGCAACGGCGCCAAAATTTGACTAGCGCAAAACACAACACGAAATTGATGCACTCTAGCCAAAGATGTATAGAATAATTATTGTCTCCACATGGATTGTATTTAAGTAATGTTCAAGTAATTACTAGTTAAACGCTATTTAGGATGATTAACACTTTGATTGGAATGATTATGCACTAAAATAAGCTATTAAAATTAAAGCAATTAACTATTGATCAAAGAGAGAGTAAAGCAATGGGTTATTATCAAGACGAAGAATAAATGTTTTGACATAATAGGTGCAAGACTGCTATCATGGATATGACACTGTTATATTTCACTCTTGAGGTTCTATCGATTCTAATGAATTCAGAACCTTCTTCCTCATTGAAGCAACCGGTGGCCCTATGCTTTTGTGGCAGTGCGAGCCCCACCTTGGCCCCGACCTCTCACGACCCTGACTGGTGGCACTGGTGCTTGCCCGCCTGATTTGGTTGTCCACACCATCTAAGGGCGAATAGAAGAGTAAAGGTTCAAACTTCGAAATTTTAATAAATCCTCACAACAAGAATGCAAGAAAACAAAGTTTTTCCTAAAAGTTCGGCAACCTCTCGAAGATAAGTGTAGACGTCTCTGTACCGATCTGTAAGACTTTATTAAACTTGCTCATGACGGGTAGACCTGTTGATACCCAATGTTTTCTCAAATTATTTTTAAATTTGCATATATACCTTCAAAATCACTCTCTATAGTAATTGATATTTTCCCATAATTGTTCGTATTTTTATCAAATTATTTTCCTATTTATTTAATATTTTATATTCCATAATTACTCATAAATAATGTTATAAATAATTTCAAGGCATTTTCTTGCTCAATGTATTATTCATAATCCTATTCAATTCCATTAGGATTTTATTGTTCCACGAATTAGCCAATATTGGCATTATTTAGCTAATTATAGCAATTTTGCTATAATAGCACAAATGTATATTTATACTATTTTAAAATCAATAATTGATCATTTTATATTTTTTATATTAGTTAATCACCTTAATGTCATTTATTTAGTCTTAATTTCATTTCTTACACAAGTATTAGCTATTTTAATTAATTAATTATCTTATTTTTAAGGGTATTTAACGTTTAGCCCATTTTATTTAAATTTTAACCAATTTCTAAACCCAACACCACCTGACCCAAAACCCATATTTAACCCAACCCAAAACCCATCATTAACCCGGCTCAACCCCATACCTGATCTGAATCGTTGATCAAATGAGATCAATGGTCTAGATCAACGTTACCATAATTAACTCCCAACTACCCCCCTTCCGACCCCTCATTCTCTCATGACCCCTCCTCTCTTTACTGACCTCTCTTTCTCTCTAGCCCCTTCTGGAGACTTTCGTCTCTTCAAGTTCCGATGAACTCCTTCATCTTCTCCGGCCACCCCTTTGCCGGAGACCTTGAAGCCCTCGTCCTCTTGCCTCTCATGGCTCTCCTATGCCGGTGATGTCGTCCCTAAAGCCCTAAAAAGGGCGAGAACCCGTTGCTTACACCCCTGGTGTCCCTATTCACTTCAAGCTTCCAAAGCTTGATTCTGAAGAAGGCTATGACCTCGGAGGCTAGAGCCATTGCTGTTCGAGGTTCCTTTTCATCCTCTCAGAGGTTTTCTGTAAAACCCTAACATGTGAAACTTCCTGTTCTTTTAGATCTACACTAGATCTGGGTTTATTACTAGTATTATTACATTTTTTCTCAAAGGTTTTCCATTTTTAAACAAGTTTTTCACTTAGGGTTTCTGAAGCTTCTTCTTCAAATGATTTCTCAAAGTTCAAGTGATTTTCTCACATTGCTTAAACATTTTATCACCTTTAATCACGATTTACTATGTTAAAACTTAGTTTTAACACTGTGCTCTATGTCCTTAGTATGTCTTTTCTTTCGATTTGTATGTGTGTCTGTTTCCCATGAATAATTCATGTTTCTTCGTGATTATTGCTTCACTATGCTATTGGGTCTTTGATTTTGTCGCTTCTTATGCTTGAATCAGTACTGTCTTGAATCTTTGAATGATTGTGAGTAGTACTATATTGATTTACATATGCTGATTCTGAATATCTCTTTAGATACATGAGACCTTCCCTTAATTAGTATCAATTTCGAATCCCGGATTTTTGTGTGGATACTCTTGCTGATTTCCGACTACTATCCTTGTTTTACAACTTTAAATTATTCTATTACCTTATTATGTGTTTGACTGCACTATTAATTGATTGTTACTGTTATTTCCTCAATTAGACCCTAAGTACCTAACCCTAATTACTTATGTTGTACTTGCTACGTTTGAATTATTCCCTTATACCCCCGATATGTGAATTGTTTCCTTATTTGCCACATTTTCCTTACATTTGAAATGATTCCCTTAATTAAGGGAAGACTTGGGTTGACTCTTGTTTTACTGATTCTGATTCTAACTCTTTTCCTTATTTGACTCTTTACCGTTTGAATTAAATCCCTTGACTTAAGGGGTTACTTGGAATTTCTTGACTAATTGATTCCAAGTTCCTTGAACTGTGACTCCTACCTTATTCTACTACTTGTTTTTCAACTATAAATACTAGAGCCTTTCAATAACATATACACGAGAAGAGACTGTTCAAAACTCTCTTACACACACAGACATAGACACAAAAACTGATTTTGTGCACTCTCTTTCACAACCAAGAACTCTCATTATGCATCTCTTGTCTTTGCTTGCATTACTGCTTTATTCATCATACTGGTATGTCTTGATTTAATCTTCAGTTATCCAAACCAATATGTTTCTATTCATAATTCAGTTCTTGGCATTTCTTATATGTTTCTACTTGTGGTTATGATGTTTACCTTGCAATTAACATATCTATTTTGTCCATGTGATATCCTTTACCCCTTTAGTTCAGCATGTCTATTGCTTTCCTTACATGTTTCTACTTATGTTTCTGCTGTTCAACATGCATCTAGGCTTCTGAATCTCTCTTTCACATGCCTATTGTTACCTTGCCTTGCATGCTCAATGTGTCTCTCACACTCAGTCTCTGTTCTTTATATGTATCCCCTGCCTATGTCTAATGTGTTAATTTAGTTATAAGGCTATTTGTTTGGTTGATATGTTTGACACTTAGTCATATTCCCTGAATCCTTAGAAACCTTTGATTATGTGTATGTGTGTTGAGTTACCTCCTTCATGGGTTGTGTATCTATCCCTCAGACCTCTCACCCCTGTTTGTGTTTGCTGGACCACTCTGGGTCCCTTATGTGATGCTGACTTTGTAATGTTGCTTTGCAAACTGTTTTCAACAACTGAACCTTTGTTCTAAAAGGCTGATCTTTATTAAAAAATCCTTTAAAACTATTTTTCAAACACTGTTTTACTTAAACTTTCCTATATCATTAGCACACCTTACTACTCCTAGTTTCTAAGTTCAGCCCTCTTTGTGTGAGCACTGCCTTGGGGACCATTTGAGTACCCATTGAACTCTGACACACAAGGCTGGCATTCCTACACTGCACTTACCCATCCCTGGCTAGGGTACCTGGGTGTGAGCACTGCCTGGGATCCTCTGAAGTCCTTAGGAACTCTGACACACCTGGGTTGTGAAAGATCATGGCATATTGCATTAAGGATCTGGAGATTTTTGGCCTATTGGTAGGCTCCCTATAGTGTAACTTCTTAATTTTCTTATTTACTTATGTAATTCGTGCAATGCTGGTCTGTAATAATTAATTGTATAAACATATCTGGGGCTGGATAGTGAAATGGGTGGGGTTATGCCTGCTTAGTATAGCTATGGGTAGAAACCATGCTTGTAGGCTTATTTTATATATGTGCGCAATAGTCACCATGCTTAGGAATACATGTCATTCATGCATTAGATACCATGTTACTTAAGTTTATTTATTTCAACATCTCATCATGCTTATATCCCCTTAGAAATCATGTTCATAATTGAGTAACAACAAAAACGTGTTATGATGTTACTGCTTCAGCATTCTCACAACTACATCACCTAGAAGTCCTGTTATGCTAGGCTGAATTAATAACATTAGCTACCAAAGCTTGCATTTAGAAATCATGTCCCATAGGATGTTACTTTCAGCATGTTACTTGTGCCAAAATTCTGTGATAAATCAACATACTGCTATGAACACCTAGAAAAATCATGTGTTAGGTTCAACAACTTAACAAAAAATTATATCTCTGTACGTTTTGTTCTAAGTCAAATGCGTTAACAAATGGATCTCGCTAAAATAAATTCTGATGCTGAAATGTATATGCGTTTAGAACATCATGTATAGGTTTTTTGCATCATGTTGCACCTTGCTTGCATTTAGATATCATGCCTTTAGGATCGCATCTTTATTCATTTTAATATTCTTTCCCTTTCCTTGGTTAAAATTAAGACAGACTTATCCCTGCTTCACAAGCATTTCTCCTAAAACTAGAAGCTAAAATAGTTATAACTGAAGTAGTTTAATACGCCTTGGCAAGCCCTAGGTATTAAACTTGTTAAAACTGGGTATCTACTCTTTTCTGTGAACTGTTTGGCTAATAATAGGTATAAACCAATAGCCTGAAACTGGTAAAAAAATCTTTTCTGAAATTTAGTAATAAGACTATCTCGCCATTACATTCTCGCCTAGAGATCCTGCCTTAGGTTCTGAAGTTAAAAGACCTTATTTGTGTTTGAGTCATGCTTATTATGTGCACAATTTGTGGAGGAATATCTGAGCCTCATATTTGCTTCTATGTGTCTTTCCCATATTGGCAGTCCTAATTATTCTTGCTTGTCGTTTAGAATTTTGTTCTTTAAACCTAGGGGTTCAGCCTAGTACTTCCCTTTTAGGATAGTAGTCCTAGCCTCCTCCAGGACTGATAGGATGGGACGGGTAATAGCACGCGATAGAGTTCGTGACCAACACACGTTTTAAATACCTTCACAGGGTGGGAAAGGGTAGAATATGGATATGATGATCGGTGCGCTAATACCACGTGTAGCCCCTCTTCGAGGAGTGACATACCGGGTATTGCATTGATGTGATCCATATTGTTTTAAACCTAGGATATCTTCTTTCAAATGTTCTTCTTAGTTTCCTTCAAATTTTAATAAACTTCAATACTTTGTTTGAAATCCCCTGTTATGTGAGCCTTACTTGTTATTTGCTTATTGTCCGAATTCACGAAAACCATTTGACCGGGAACCACAGTTGTGGATCCTGAGGGTGCCTAATACCTTCCCCTTGGGATAATTTCAAGCCCTTACCCAATCTCTGGTAATGCAAACTAGTGTCATGAGTTGTCAGAATATCATAAACCCGATCTCCGCTTACGGGAAAAAGGGGGCGCGACAAGACCCTATGAACCTAGAGCTCTGATACCAACTTGTCACTGTTGATACCCAATTTTTCCTCAAATTATTTTTAATTTTGCATAAATACCTTCAAAATCAGGTTTTCAATACAATTGGTATTTTTCTATAATTTTCCCATATTTTTAGTAATTTATTTTAATTTATCCAATATTATAAATTGCATTACAAATTATTTCAAAAACATTTCTTGACTTAATATATTGTTTTGGTTCTATTAAGATCAAATTATCTCACAATTAGCCAAATTGGCACTCTGTCACGACCCGAAATCCCACCTTCGGGCCATGACTGCGTCTAACGTTGAACCCGCTAGACAAGCCAACGTACACAATTACATTAACATATTAACACTGAAATAACAGAAATAACTAGAACAACTTATATTCCTTTTTAAGTACGAACGTAGATAACTTTTGAACTAAATGAAAATACCAATAATACATTCCGTTAGCAATATTCCAGAACCTGGAGTCACTAACTCACGGACTGTCTATGAGATTACTAAATACAAGGTCTGAAGAAATAATACATAACTGTCTCAGAACTAAGAAAACAAACAAGACAGAATAGAAAGATAAGGGTAGGAGACGCTAAGGCCCACGAGCGTCTGCGGGTCTACCTTGAAATCTCCGAAGTGGACTGAAGGATACTCCCTCTATCAGTGCCCACCGGGTCCGGCTGCGGGATCTGCACAACATAAAGAAATGCAGGTGTAGCATCAGTACAACCGACCCCATGTACTGAGCAAGTGTCGAGCCTAACCTCGGCCGAAGTAGTGGCAAGGCTAGACACGACAACGATAACCTACTTGTACAGTTCTACCAAAAATATAGCAGGGAAGTAACAAATATTTAACAGATAAGCAAGTAATACGAGAACAAGTAAGGGAGAAACAAGTATGAAGCAAAATGAGATAACGAATAAAATAAATAAACAGATAAATGAATGGCACGACATCACCCTTAGTGCTTTTACTCTCGTCCTCACGATGCAACAAGTAAATATATGAAATGAATGCAATAATAAATGAAATGAATGGCACGGCATCACCTTTCATGCTTTACTCTCTTCCTCACAGTGCAATAATGAATAAATGAAATGAATGGCACGGCATCACCCTTCGTGCTTTTACTCTCTTCCTCACATTGCAATAATAAATAAATGAAATGAATGGCACGACATCACCCTTCGTGCTTTTACTCTCTTCCTCACAATGCGATAAGTAAATAACTGAATGAATGATATGAATGAATGGCACGACATCACCCTTCGTGCTTTACTCTCTTCCTCACCCAAGTAATATCAACAATAAATAACAACTTGGAAAGGAAATCAATTACCGAACTTTCAATTCATAACCACCCGACATGGGGAATAACAACTAAAATCAACACATTTGCTCGGCAAGGGTCTCAGCTATAACAAATTCCTTACGAGTACATAACTTAATGATTTGGGTCCTCCACTAGGACATCACAATGAAATTCTTAATCAAGTAGTCCCCACAGTTAAGCAATTTTCCAAATGAACTACTTCATAACACAATAATCATTGAGGTAATAACCAATAATTAAGCACAACGGACTCACGGACATACTTGACACACCATGCATAGGTAATCGTCACCTCACCTATGCATTGGACATGATAAAACACATAGCACATAGGGCACAATACCTATTCCCTCACAAAAGTTAGGCAAAACACTTACATCGGCTCCAAGAATCGCAATCAAGCCTCTAATACCGCCTTTTCCTCTCGAATCCGACTCCGGAACAATAATATCTAATCATAATCAACTTAATAATATCAATAATGACCCAATAATTCAGTCTCATAGCCTAATTATTCATTTCCCAACATTCTTCAAAATACCAAAATTCGACCACGGGCTTGCTTGGTCCAAACACGAGGCTCAGGCCAAAACCCGATCACCCAAACCCCCACGAATCCGAATATGCAATTTGTTTTGAAATTCGACCCCAAAATGAGGTTGAATTACCCAAAATCCCATAAACCCTAACTCTACTCAAAACCCCTAATTTCTACTTTGTTTTCATGATTTTAGGCCTAGATTCTAGTGATTGATGGAGAAACATGGAAGGAATTAGTGTTAGAATCACTTACCTAAGTGGTTATGGAGGAGAACTAGCTTAGGGATCGCCTATGGGGTCTTGGAGAAGAAGAAGTTGATGAAAAAGTGGAAATCCCGAAATAGAATTCTGTTTTTGAACACTTAATTAATAGAGCGGAATTTACCCTTCACGTTCGCGGGCCCTTGGCCGCGTTCGCGAAGGGATGACTTGCTGAACCTATGCGTTCGCGTCACCAGGGCCGCATTCGCGAAGACTTGGCCCTCCAGGCTTACGAGTTCGCGGGCCTAAGGTTGCGTTCGCGAAGAACAAGCTACCCAGCCCCCCCCAGACCGCAGCCTAACACTACGCGTTCGCACCCTTGGGGACGCGTTCGTGTCTCCCTCTACACGTTCGCGTAGAGTAAAAATCTCAGGTCCACCTGATGCTCTTCGCGTTCGCGGTGTAACCACGCGTTCGCGAAGGGTATTTTCCTCAGACACCAGATCTGACCCAAAACACCAGAAATTTCTAAGTTTTAACACTCCGACAACCCCCCTCCCCCCCC